>VOQJ01020492.1:0-11743 GCA_015052665.1 Apistogramma diplotaenia | reverse complement strand
TTTTTTTTTGTTTTGGTGAAAAATTTTTTTTTTTTTTTTTTTTTTTTTTTTTTTTTTTTTTTTTTTTTTTTTTTTTTTTTTTTTTTTTGGGGGGGGGGGGTCCTTTATCTCTCTGTGTATTTGAGGTGCAACAACAGTCAGACCAGTGAGGGGGCAAGTGATGTCCACTTCCTTTTCTCTTAAGGAGCTCCACCCACTCATTGCTCACATTCAAGATTCAATGAGGAGCTTAATATATCCTGCATTAATAATTTCTAAGCTGTCCATTTCTGGTCACTTCTTCCTTTGTTCTTTCATTTTGTCTTTCTGCAGCTTCTATCTCACAGGTTCAACTTTATCAGTGTGTAACTTATTATGTCTGTATTTTTCTAGCTTACTCTTACAAGCACAATGCAAAGAGAAAACTGCAAATGCGGCTTCAGTTCACCAAACATACACTACTTTGGTCAGTACTTCTTTATGTCTCTTTGTGTGTTGATCAAATATGCATCTAAAGTGTATTGCATAATGGTGTATTGTTTAGAGTGCATTATTGGTTACTGTTGTGTTTTTATATCAAATTATTTAAGTAATATTTTACAATAGAGCCTCTATAGAAAAGGTCATGTTTAACTGGACATTTGCCATGCTCCATTTGCCATCAGTAATCAGCCTCCAACAGGGAAGAAGGATCTAAAAACATCATCATTCAAGATTATAACTCATTGAAGGTATCAGTTGTTAGTCGGCTAAAATGGGGTCAAACAGGTAATTAGTCTTTTCACAAGAAAATATTTTATCAAATTTTGCTTTTCTCATCTTCCTTCCACATTCCATTGTCTCACAAGCTCTGTCTTTGTAATTGGCTAACCCTACTCTCTTTGAGTTATTTTTGTCACTCTGATGAAAAAAACAGAGTACAGAGTTGGTAGTAACGGCACTGGGAGGGGGGAAATAGGAGTGTGAGACTGAATGAGAGAAGCCCGGGAGCTCAGGCCTGCTGAGACATGCAGCCAAGGATTCCCTTAAGAAGACAGCAATGCTCATGAGTATGGACTGAGATTGTTAAAATACAAACAGACATATCCAGAAATGGCGACATGATTGACTGGCGACCTGTCCAGGGGGCGTACTCTGCCTCTCGCCCTGTGACAGCTGGGGTAGGCCCCAATCCCCACATGGCTTTGAAGTAGAAAAGCAGTTAAGAAAACAGACAGAAAGATGGACGACTGCATTTTCTGTGTGGCAGTAAGAAAACTGTGAGATGCATGTTTACATGTTGGGGAGTGAGTCTAGTTTTTGAACAGGGCAGTGAGGGGAAATAATTTATACATTGCTGAATGAGGAAAAATACATTTGAAGGCACTGTATTTGTATTTTTAAATGAATTGCAGACTACATAACACTGAAATTAGGACACAATTACACTTAGTGAATGGTGGAAAAACTATCTGCGCTCTTCATTTCAGATTGAAAAAATGTAGATGAGACTGTTGTGTAATGTGTCTGTGGTCGTGCTCTGCAGTCTGCTGGTCTCAGTCCATTTTAGCAGAAAAATGCATAGGCCATTGACTTACGGAGGCCTATGGGAAAACAGATAGGGTTTATCTTTGGGGAAAGGATCAGGAGATGCTATTATTGGCAACTAAAATGACTGACTTTGGGGGTGGGTGTATGGCCCATTATTATTTATACAGTACAGGAAAAGCTTCTTCTTTATTTAAATGGTTCTGTTTGTGTTATCATATCAGTCCTATTTCCTTAAATGTCCTAATTAATTGTGGTTTTCAGTCATTTCTGTGCATAAAGGAATTAATCCTACTTTTTTTTTCTTATTTTTACACTGCAATTCAAATTATCTATTGATTCAAAGTGGAAAATGACAGGAAAATCAACACATATGATGTGTTACAAGCATACATTTATTTTATAAATGACACCCAAACTGCTTTCTATTATCCTTGCCACACCAATTGATCAATGTCTGCGAAAAGAAAGTTGTAGGGGAGAAGCAGATGGACAAATGTGTGATGATAAACTTTTTATGATTAAAAAAAAAAAATCATGCTGTTGTCATTAAACATCACATCATCATGTATAAATACACTGCATGGCTCTTTAGTCATAACAGACTGCTGTTATTTACAAACAAATGCAGACACTTTCTTTCCCAAAGAGCAGTCCCACTAATAGCCTACAGAGGGCAGCCTATCCATACAATAACATACTCCTCATGTGACTGTGCTGATCCCAGACAGTGGCTCCCCCTCCCCAGCCTGAGGCTGTGTGCTGGTCCAGAGGTCAGCCTGTGGAAGTATCTATCTCAGTCACATCCATTTAAACACCAATTGTTAGAGATTAAGATAACAGTCAGCTCTGGAGTCAATATACTGGATATTACTTAATCAAGAAGAGTATCCATTTGACCTGTGGGCTCATATAAAATGCAAGATGGGTCCTTCAGTGAATGTGAAGTAGAACTGTTTCCAGATGAAAATCCACATAAAGCCAGGTGCTTCACATTAACCCGTGCATCTAAATGGAGCAGAGCATTCATTTGTTTAATTAATAACACCTGCTTGTTCCTTTTATTGCCTAAATAGCTACTCTGTAAAATGGGATGCCAACAAGTGTGGAAAGTAAAAGGAAATTAATCAATATGTGGAAATAAAGGAGAGGTTTACATTTATATTCCACCTTAAAGCATTACTCACAGATGTATTTTATTTGTAGTGATATTCCATTACAGCAGGCAGCTCAAGGCATTTTATACCAGCAGGTAAAGACCACTCAAACACCTTAGCGCCAGGTTGGAGCACCTTTTGACTTCAGAACTGTGTTATTTAGTCTTGGCATGGATTTAACAAGGCGCTGGAAACTTTCCTCAGAGATATCACAGCACCACACAGTTGCAGCAGGTTTGTCGGCTGCACATCCATGATGCGAATCTTCCGTTCCACCACATCTCAAAGGCGCTCTATTGGATTGAGATCTGGTTACTGTGCAGGTCATTTGATTACCGTGAAATCCTTTTCATGTTCAAGAAACCAGATCGAGTTGATTTGAGCTTTGTGACATGTTGTGTTATCCTGCTGGAGGCTTTGGTGTTCAAACATTTTGGTACTACGGGACTCAGAGTGTGAGGTTTCCCACACACCATTCCACCAACACCGCTACCAGCCTGAACTGCAGATACACAGCAGGATGGATCGATGCCTCGTGTTGTTTATGCAGATATAAAGGGGCCGGTGAGTTTATGTACTCGTCTGTAATGGTATTATAGAACAGGCAGCATGCAGGAAAACACTGGCTATGACAGCTTGAGGCTCTTGCTTAATACTCAGAGAAACTGCTCCTTATATGTTTTGCAAATGTTGGCATTGCTGTTGTTTATCTACAGATGTTATTATTTCATCCTACCTTTCAACCCTGAACTGATCTCCAGCAGGTCTCTGTGTAGGCCTCTCAAACTACTCTCAACAGTGCATTCATTACAGGTCTAACCATATAAGATAATTCGATTATTAAGATTTGTCCAAGTGATCTTTGATTTGTTCTGGATACTTACTGTTTGTCCTGAATGGAAATGAACTCAGCAAAAGTGTAGTTTATTACTGACAGTGACTTCAGCAGTGGTATTATGAAATAAAGGAGGTTATCTTTCCTTTATGCTGCAGTATGGTTCATATTTTTAAAACTGTGCATCACTTCAGTGATAAATTTGGAGTAACTTTACACTGCTAAATTTGTGGAGTAGGCTTCAGTTTTAACCAATTCCCAAAAATGTGAATCCATTCATAAAAGCAATTTGTAACATATGGCGACACAATGAGAATCGTAGAGACTCCTTCAGTCAGCAATGTGATTAGAAATGAAAATAGAAAGTTATCGTGATGTTGCAGCCAAGAGAGCATAAAGCAGATGGGCAGAGGTTTAATCTCTCCCTCTCTCTCTGTCTCCCTTTCTCTCTCTCTCCTCCCCTTTGTGATGAAGAGACAGATTTGGTTGGAGGACGAGGAAAAACAGGGATTTTTAGTGAATTGCCCAAATTAAACGGCATCATGCTGTTGTTATATCACTCTCGCATCTGGCCCCTGGGTAATTGGCCGGGGCACCTCGGCCGTGCGTGCTGTCGGTGCGGTCAGTTCGGTGGCTGACAGGAAGCTTATTGTGGTTAGAAGTCGATCCCGTTGGCATTAACCATGCCTGCGGCGCGGCGCATCAAACTTTCACCAACAACGCCCGGAAGTTTGCGCGATCGTCACGGTAATCAAGGTAAGCACCTTTACTCCGTTTGAAGTCACAAGTTGTACAGGTTCCTCTAATTAACCAGCTGTCTCACGGTTGCGGTACTCGTATTGTCACCGGGAAAGCAGAATATATCTTCTGCAGCTGCTATAAAACGATATGCTTCTTAAAAAATGAAAAAGTAAGCATCAACTTGTCACAATTAAAATCACTGTTTAACTAATTTGTTCGGTTGAAGCTGTAGAGCTCCATTCATTGGTACAATGTAGGCCTACAGTGTACATACTTGCCAGTAAGTGTGAAGCAGGCGCTGCCTATTTAACCATTTAATGCAATGTTCTGTTAAGTAGCCTGTTTATATTTACATCTGCACCATGCAGTTTTATATCGCCTCACATTCGGTCTCATTTAGTGTTTTTAGACTAAGCAACCAGTGGCTACCACTGAAGTAATGAGATCTACTCGTTCTTAACACCAACTTAAATTCTATAATTTACTCTATCAACAATTCCACATTAGCTCTTATATTTCCATGAGCAGACACAGTATATTCATGGACTTAGTATATCCTTGCTTGCAAAGATTCTTCATGGATGAAAAATTGTACAGTACGTCATATGGTAATTTCATGAGTACACGTGGAAATTCACACAATGCGCACGGTGTATTTTGCCATCTGCATGCATGTGTGCGTTTGAGCCTGCATGTGGATGCGTGTTGCTTGTTTGTACGCCACCTGAGATTAGTGATATGTAATAAAGTCAGACCAGATGGCCATATTTTCCCCGTCTGGATCTGGCACCAAAAAAAAAAGGCTTCTGAAAAATAATGCAATATTTCTGTAACTGAGACAGGCTTAATCCCCACGGTGAGGAAGGTAGGTGACCAGGGTCAGCGTTGGAGGGGTGAATTTGATCGACGGTGGTCATGAAGATGTCAATGAAGGCATTAAAAACACTTCAGCGGAAACTTTTGCGAGGATATTTATCCCACGGGCATGGCTCAACATCGCTCATGGATGAGAGGGTCGCACACAGGACTTCACAGGGCAGTTCACAAGGTTTAAGCTTCTTCTTTGTTTTTATGAGGTCTTGGCTGCAGACAGTTACTAAAGTGTGCATATACGATCTCATCTCATTAAAAAAAGCTTTAAATGTGGAATAATAATAACAGTTGTTGCCACTTTCACTTATCTTGGTTGAGAAGCAATCTGTCTTCTCCTTGGAGCTCTTTTAAAACAGCTTAGGCAGAACTCCACAAAATAAGTTTGTCGCTTAAGTGGTGGTGGTTTATGCTTGTTTCCTCGTTTTATGATTTGATTTGGTATTAATTTAATCCTGCTGTCTCTGTCATATAGACAGAATTACAAAATTTGCATCTTTGTTTTAATATTAGTTGCCCTCTGGCTGGATTTCTGTACAAACCCGTTAGTCTTTCTGTCAGCATCTCTGCCAGTAAATGAGGATATACTGTCAGAGCAACAATAGCTCACTTGGCTGATTTCTTCTGTTTTCCACTCAGTTACACCACAAGCAGTGATTCTCTATTTTATAGGTAATGAAGATGAATGTACCTACATTGCAGCTGACTATGTAATTTAAAAGACTACCTCAGACTACCTAGGCCTATAACATAAAGCAGTAGGATAGATATTCAACAAGCTTCAGCTTCTAAGCAACAAGCTTCTAATTTTTCTGAGTGTTTGAGAGGCATGCTGTAAAGTTGAAGAAAATCCAAAATGACATCATGTTGCAAGTTAGAGACACACAGTAAACCCTCATATCTTTCCTATCTTTTTAATCTGTTCATGTCTCTATATGACTGAATGACAATAGTGCACGGCTGTTGTTAGACCCATGTAATTATCTCTGCAGATACTTTGCTTTGATTTTGGTTTTAGATGCGCCACAGGAAGTTTTCCATTTACTAGGAAGTCATTTTGGCTCTTGCTGTTGTTATATGTGTGTCTTGTCTAAATGCCAAGGGAGGATTTTGGTCCCAGCTGCTGTGCACTGAGACTTGGCCTGCAGCCTGCAGACACACCCATGTCAGCATCAGCTGCTTACATCCTATAAATGCCTTGCGGAGACTGCACTTAAACTACCAATCTGCTCCAGACAGACATGAGGAGTTTCTTAATGTGGAAAAAAATTAGATGTCTTGTTGCAGATCATCAGCTTTCTTTATTTTAAAAGGATGATGATTTGCATTCAAAAATGATGTCTTTAGTAAGTAAAAAAGACACAGGTATATGTGTGAAAACGAGCCATGTGTTGACCCTATTAAGAAGATTAAAAAAGGGAAGAACGTGCAGAAACAAAACCTCATATATACTTTAGACCATGTTTACACCTGTTTTTTTAGAGCTAGTAAAGTGTGGTGTGGTCGATATGAAAAGTAAGATTTCACAGTTTGTGTTTCTTATTAATATTACTCTTTTTTTCTGTTTATGCTTATACAGTATTTATATTAACATGTACAGTGTACTATTCACACCATTTGTGAATAGTACACTCAGCTCTTAGGCTAGAGCTGATGATCTTTTTTTTTTTTTTTGAGTTTTGTAATTTCACATTTGGTGAAACCATCTTCTTTGCTGTTCCCACATCTCAAAACATCAGGTGCAAACAGTATCTGACATTCACATAGTTGATTAAAGGACAGTATACGTGCATTGCTAAAGATACGACTGGAAACAAGGCTTGTGTAATTGCCTACAGTTTCTCAGTGGTTACATAACAGGGTTACGCATATGCCCTGCTTTATGAATGTGAAAATAATTCACGTGCACATTTTTCTCTTTGTGTGCACACACAGTTATATTCATGAATCTACACAGAGGGTTATGCAACTGTCTCCAGATTTTAAAATTTTTTTTACTCTGGCTAGTATGAACAGATCTTGAACTGTAGTTAGTAATTAAGCTATAGTTTCTCTTAGAATAATCTTCTTAAATCTGTAACATGATAAGATACACAACAGAAGACCCCTAACTTTGATCTCCTTTTAGACCCATAATACACAACATTATACTCTTAGTAACTTTGACATAAATACTGTATTAATCATCATCCATTTTCTTACACTTAACCTGTTCAGGGTCTCCGGGGGGGGGGCGGGAGCCTATCCCAGCTGTCACAGGGTGAGAGGCAGGGTGCACCCTGTACAGGTCGCCAGGTACACAAGGCTAACAAGGCTAATATAGAGTGACAGAACCATTCACACTCACATTCACAACTTATGATCAATTGAGATTCACCAGTTAACCTAACCCCAGTAATATTTCTTAAATTAGTATTAATGATAATATAATATTTTTTTTAATGTTCAAATTTCTCAAAAAGCCCCAAGGTGATATTACCCCTACAATGTCACCAGTTGCTGCACCTGTAATTCATTATTCATTCATTTCTGAAAAGATTTCTTGTTTTTATTTATGTTACTGTGTATTTTTTTAGGACTTTTACTGAACTGTGCTGGACACATCTTCCTACATCAAAGGTCCGTGTTCAAATTCACAGTGCTAAAGTGAATACACAACCACATTAACACGTAAACAGTAAATACTACACAGAAACACACTGAAGTTCACTGAGGGTCCATATTGCATCTATTTTTAACTACATTAATGAAAGGCAACATTTGGCTCTGATTATGAAAACTGCATCACCAAATGGACATTGGTAATTCATATTTCAGTAAGTGATTTAGAAGCTCAAGCAGAGTGAATGGGGTTATTTTAAAAACCTGTTATTTGGATAAGAGTTGTTTGATTATTATAAATAACAGATGTTTAGAAAAAGATGTCTGGTGTGAATAGCAACAATCTACTCAGTATACAGTAGGTGGATCTGATGGTGCACTTTTTTAAGTATTTGGATTACACATCTGCATGTGCTTTGTAGTGCATGTGTGTGCTTATCTGTATAAATTTTCTACTAAAGGCTAATACAATGCATAGTGCTCAAAAAGTTTTAACATTTAAAGGAACAATATAGTTGCAAAATGGAGAAAATATCCCTGTGTCTTTCATGAATTCCATATTTGTCCACTTAAACTCTTGTCTTTGGCTCCACAAGGCAAAATGCAGAAACTTAATAGTTCTTAATAGCTCTTCTAGAACTTAATGTACTAGATGTGCTCTCTCTGCAAGCATTGCATTAAATGCCTGGTTCATATACTCTTGGCAATGGAGAATCTGATTGTGCTAACAGTTCTACTGCCCACAACAAGATCTTCAATACCAGACGAGCTGTGGCGGAAACAATAAGGTTTTATTGCTACAGCCATTGCAGACATCATCACAGGGAAATGTGAGTTGTTTCGCTGATAATATGGATGAGCTAGATGAGGGAACACGGTGAGTGGAACTTGGTGTGATTCCTGAAGCATAGGCATTTGGCTCGGCAGACTGCACAGAGGTTTATAAAAACCAGCATACTGTCAGCATAGGGGATGGAAATCAGCCAAGATAGTAACATCTAAATAAACTAAGTTGTTTAAGTTCACAAAGAGCAGTAAACCTCAGAGCAGCAGCAGCCTGTACCCAAAGAAAATCTGTTGGAGCTCTCAGTAGAAATTACTTTTACTTGTAATTTTTTTTTCTCTGTATTTCAACACTACAACCAATCTTAAGGTCACCACACCTGCTGAGTCCCACTTTAACCCCTGGCTATATTCATTTCTCTGTTTTGGTGTGGAAGCAAAGTCTACAATGTAGGCAACAGCAAAAGCACTTGGATTTTCTTTAATTCTCTTTGTTCTTCTCTGCTTATATTCTAGATAACAAATGTTCAAACTGAGGAATTTCATCAGTATTAAGTTGAGAAAAAGTTTGTATTCCCATGTACTAATATTATTTTATTACTATATTAATATGGAATAAGATTCTATTTCCTTTGTGTAAAAGTAGCTGGAATAAATGTTCTCCAAAAACCTACTTTTAACTTTTATACTTTGAGTACATTCCAGAGCCTGTACTTTATCACTTTTGTTTAAGTAAAGACGTTGAGTATTTTTAACGCAATTATTCGGACTTCCGATTAAGTGAAGAACATTTGTAATTTTTCCACCTTTGGAAATAAAGCAGTGCAACCAAGTACAGTAATTATAGGAAGAGGAAATTAGCTCTTTTACTATAAATTCCAGAGTGTTACCATGATAGCATGCCACCTGTGCAGTCATGAAATTTCCTTACTAAATATTCCACAATCTACTGTTATTATAGTGGAAGTGATTGGGAATGACAGCAAGTCACCACAAAGTGGTATGCCACATGAAAGGACAGAGCGAGGTCAGCTGATGCTGAGGTGCATAGTGCACAGAGGTCTCCAACATTCTGCAGAGTCAATGGCTACAGACCTCCAAGCTTTGTACAGCCTTCTGATTAGCTCAACAACAGTGCATAGAGAGCCTCATAGAGTGGCTTTCCATGGCCTGCACAGAGTCCTGACCTCAACACTTTTGGAATGCATCAAAGCAGAGACTGTGAGCCAGGTCTTCTCATCCAACATCAGTGTCTGACCTCACAAATAAGCTTCTGGAAGAATGGTCGAAGATTCCCATAAACACACTCCTAAACCTTCTGGAAAGCCTTCCCAGAAAACATGAAGCTGTTAGAGCTGCAAAGGGTGGGCTGACATCATATCAAACCCTATGGATTAAGAATGGGATGTCATTCAAGTTCATATGCGTGTGAAGGCAGATGAGCGAATACTTTTGGCAATATAGTGTATTGTTTGCAAAACATTCAGTCTCGATTTCCTGCGTGAGAGATATAGAAATGTGATATTGGAATATTTGAGTCTGGGAGCATTATGTTTTTTTTCTGTGTCTACATCTGTATGTGTGTGTGGGTGTGTGTTTCATGTTTGTGTGTGAACTCACTGGTATCTGTGTTGATCTGACGGAAGAGATTCCCCGGCTTATAGCACTGAGCTGCTCAGCTTGCATTAATCTTCTTAATAGGGTCAAAACTGTGATCCAAAAATATCATCTAATGCCCTCACACAGCCAGTGACCACCCCACCCACCACATCTCAGGAGAATAGCACAGGGTCTATCAAGCAAGGCTGACCTCAAGCAAGGGCAACTATACAAGGTCAACTTAGTGGGCCTTAAAGTAAGAGAGCATTTCATGGTGATTCTTTACACAGAAATGAAAGTTAACAGGAACTGGTGCACACCACCATCTATGCTCACCTGTAAATTTATTCTTGTGATCACAAATATTCTTTAGTAAATCACAGACTGTGTCAAAAACTGCAGTGCGTCATTTAGAGGAGATCATTTTAGATTAGTTTGCAGGAGGCATCTAGGATCGAAACATCTTCAACAGAGGTCAAAAACATAGACTTCAAACCATAAAGGATGTGGGATTTTGTTCCGTTCTTTTTTACTAAAATTTTTATTACTATGTACTATTCTAACGTAGACAAAGCTTGACTAAATGCTTGCTTTGGCCACTCTTCAAATAGATTAGATTTGCTGGAGATTAGTGGGAGAGTAAGTTTGAGAAAACTTGGCATCTGGCACGCTATGAATATGTAAAGGTCAAATTCCTGTAGAGTCTTAATGGTTTTGAACATTTAAAATTTTACTTCACTTTGGCTTATTTGGTTGATGCTGTTATGTGAAAACACAGTATTTGTATCACACACCCTTTCCAATCACAGTGGGGCACCTGCACAGCATGCAGTTTATCTAAAACAGAAAAAGAAAAGTTTCATTATATATAGGCAACTCTCAAAGTTACATTTTGGACACATATATACATACAGCCGACCAGCAAAGGATTGGATTGTAGTTAAGCTAGATCAGCCTTGACATCTGTTCATGTTTACACACATGTGATAAAGTCACAAGGCAAAGCTTACTAAAATGCACTGCTCATCATAGCATATATTACCATAGCTCTGCAAAACCCTATGCTGTGGCATGCAATTTTTTTCCTCTCTGTTATGTGTGAAGCTTTCCTGTGAGCATTAAAGAATCACATATAGCAAGGGCTTTCATCTCATGGGTGTCCTGCATATTAATAGCATAGTAAGAATACTCACCCACCATGTGTTGGCATGAGCCCATATGACGGTGTGTTTTACACTGTCCTGCTCAAGTCACGGGTACAAGGTATTTTGTTTTCAATTCAATTCAGTTTTATTTATAGCGCCAAATAACAACAGTTGCCTCAAAGTGCATTATATTGTAAAGTAACGACCCTCCAAATACCCGCCTATCAACAAGCATTTGGTGACAGTGGGAAAGAAAAACTCCCTTTTAACAGTAAGAAACCTCCAGCAGAACCAGGCTCAGGGAGGGGCAGTCATTGGTCGCGATCTGTTGGGGCTGAGGAGAGAGAGACAGGGCAAAAGGCGTGCAGTGGAAGAGAGCCAGAGATTAATAATAACTAGTGATTAAATGCAGAGTGGGGTATAGACACAGTAAAAAAGAAATGAATGAAAAGAAATGCTCAGTGCATAATAGAACAACACCCCCCCCCCCCAGGAGCCTAGGCCAA
>VOQJ01020487.1:6052-17153 GCA_015052665.1 Apistogramma diplotaenia | reverse complement strand
TCTTTAGCACCCACAGCAGGCAGATCAGCAGACTGCGACTGGACTCCGCCGAGAAGCTCCCGTGCTGACGACTCGCCTGGAGAGACGAACCAGGAGGAATGTAGGAACGCAAACCGAGGTGGCAGCGTGCGGCATTGAGACATTTCTATTAATTGTAGATAAACTGATATTACAGTCTTGCGGGAAATTACCTGCGAGTTGAGCAAGAAGCTGCTTGGTCGGGACATTGGCGATGCGGTTGAGGTGCCTGCTATCGCCATGGCAACAGTCTGACTGATCATGCTGTTACCTTCTCCCTCTGCCTCTTCTCCGCTGCCGCCTACTGCTGCCCCCTGAGGGCCGCCTGGTCGACCCCACTGATTATGTGACTCTAGTAAAGCAAAAAAGGAAAGATTATAAATTGTACTGTCAAAAAGTGTGTGCCACTTGAAAGTGAAATTATCAGGACAAAATCATGAACTTAGCACAAGAAATAAGGGAATTTGTGTTTAGTCTATTATGTATTAGTCGCAACAATGCTTTGTGGCAATAAATCGTATACTGTTGGAAAGACTGCTCATTTGAAAGAAGGCCTGAGAAAACATTTTCAGTAGTGCAAAGGTCTGGAGAAAAACATCTAAAGAACTGTGACAGCTGTGATCCAAGGTTAGAGATTAGCTGGTAAATTATGTCAGGGGGAAACATCGGATAACTTTTCAGAAACATAATTTGTTTGAAAAGGAAGGAATGTTTGGCAGTTTGCCACATTACATGTCAAGCAACCTCATAATGCAGGTGAGCGAGTCTGCCAATTTGATAAAATAAGATAGCTTTGATTAGTCCCACAGCTGGGAACTTGTTCCAGTAAAAATTTCTGCCAACTGTAGCCCAAAAATTTTTTTTTAAAAAAGAACAGCAAACATAAAACAAATGATTTGTTTCTGTTTTAGAAAATAAATCAGTTTATGCTTAAACTGCTTCATATTAAAAATGACCTGTAAAATCATGGAGTTGTGGCAGTGCCTCCATGACAATGCCGATGAGAGGCAGGTAAAGCATGGCAACACGGGCCTTGACTTCAGGATCTGCGTAGCGAGGATCCGAGTCGTGGCTGGACAGGAGGTTGTGAACGACGCTCACTACTTTCTTATGCAGCCCAAACATCCTACAGTAGATAACATATAAGATGCAAAAAGAATTTAAAAGACAGGGGAGGAAAAAAACAGATTATTTTACCTCTGACACGGATACACAGATTCTTCCTTAATGAAAACATTTTCACAAACATGCTCACCCCTCATTCTCTGGGTCCAGTATTACAGACAGTTCAGACAGTACGAGTCCAGCTAGATAATGCTGTTCTCTGAAGGGCACAGAGAGCTCAAACATGTTGGCTATCTTTTGGTCCTGGACATGTGTGGAGAAGCCAGAGCTCTGTGAGAGACAAGAGACACCATTAATATCTGCTCTTTACTTTACGTGTACTTAAATCTAACCTCTATGATGAGATTTTGTCTCATTTTCAGGTGGAAAACTGACCTGTGATGTTGCTGAGGACACAGAGGGGGAAGGAGAGGCAGGTGGGGTGAGCAGGCTGCACGGCAGATTGAGGGTGACGTAATGTTCGTGGCTGCAAACAATTCTTAAGAAATCAAGCCGCAAAGACTCCAGGGTTGGGTTCTGCAAAGCGTAAAGCTTTGTGGACACCTAGAAAGAGGCAACAGCAAACACCAATGTATGTTTTTAAACATATTGAAACGCTTTATTTAAATAAGAATAAGGAGTGTGTGTGTGTGCAGTAAAAATAAGTGCTGAAATATCGTCACATATTAGTCGTTGTTATAGTCATAGTGTTATGAGGAAAGCCAAAATCAGGCCTATTAGAAACTAGCTGACCTAGATTCTGTCAGCTTCTTCGGTCATTCAGTCACTGGTCCTGATAGCAGGGATATATATAAAATATATATATATAAAAAAAACAAAGAAAAACAAAGTAAGTTGTATACCTGTTTCCAGAATGCCCTAATTAGCGTGAAGACAAATCCTCGGTCCATAACTGACAGCAAGTCATTGAGAAAGAAGGCCAGACTCATGTTAAGCCTCTCCACCAGCTCCAGATCCTGAATACATGAAGAATATGCTTCATGTATGCCCATAATGTCAAGGCCACATCCAGTTAAGTGGCCACAAGGCCTTTACCTTTTGGAAGCGAGACACAATGTCACCAGCGATGGTGCTGACCAGGGCTGTGATGTCATCCATGAAGCGTTCGGGGAAACGGTTCTTCCTGGGTGACTCTAAGCGGTCAGTGAAGTAAAGGTGGTGGATGATACTCTTCACCTGTGGTAAAGGTGTTTTATTGGGATAAAACATAAGCAGTGGACATGTTTTATCATCATGATCATCATTGTTTATTTATTTAACACAAAAAAAACTATGTTCCGGTCCAGATTTCGGTTTCTTACCATGAGTTCAAAGAAAAACCAGGCCTGCTGCAGAGCGCCCTCCCGCACGCTCCCACTGCTCACCACCCACTGGAGGGCCAACTCTTCATGGAAGAGCTGAGTATGAAAATCGAAAGAGAGACAAAGAGAGGAGGATGGAGAGAGAAGGAGGGGGGAACAGAAAGCAGTACAGCCAGACAGAGATAATGTGAGGCACCAGAAAATGTATCCAAGCATAATCTATATCTAGGTCACTTGGTCAGAGATTTCAAAATGCATTTATTTTTGTGGGTTATGACAAAAAAGAAAACTTATGTGACTTACAAAATAACACTCCTAAATTTAACATAACCTGCTAGCAGGTATCCATGGTGACAGAAATAGAGTGCAAATAATAACACGGACACCACATTCTCAATATGAATGAACAGCAGCGCCCAGTAAAGCCTCTGCTCCCCCAAAGCTGAAAAAGGAACTTCACTGTAGGCAAAATATTTTTAAAAAAATACTGTTTTACATGTGTGCAGCTATTTTTATTTTTAATAAACAATGCACCTTTCACCATGGAAACTACTGTATTTGAAGTGTGACTTTCTGACCTAATGTATGTGGTTACAATGTATTTTTGTCCCTTTTAAAGAGGAAAAAAACTTTTTTTTTCCTTTCTTCTTCTTATTGTGCATATATCATAGCGCATATGGAAAATAAATATTTTCTTAAACATTTAAAGTCATTACGATAGACAACACGTCTATCTAATCTGCTTGGTATAAACCACCACTTAAACTGCCTGAGAGCTCTGGGGGAGATTTTGTGAATCTACTTTTTCCAACCAAAGTATATATTGTAAAATATTTTGGATTTATCCCGATAAAGACTAATGAACCCACCTGTCTGTATGTTTGCTGGTATATCTCCTATGGTTACACGGCACCTGACTGAAAGTCAAACAGTATTGGATTTTCTTACATGAAAACCAAATACCATTTGCACTCTGACTGAGTGGTGCACAATGAACAAAGACTTCCCAGACTACAGCTCACTGCACAACAGTCAGTGTTAGCCAGATTACAACCAACATTCACATTACATCAAAAATTCCCCAACATATTCAGAACAAGAGGCAGATCGGTGACATACAGCATTCAACAAGACTCCACAACAACCAAATACAACATCAATCAACCCAGAGGCACACATCCACAGACAAGACAGGTGGAGGAGGACAAGAGGTGGCTGAGGGTCGGCTCCTCCCCCAGTGCAAGTGGCTCTACCTTTTTTGTGGGCAACCGTCCTGTTAAAGTTTGCAAGAAACTGGCGCTCTCAGTGTGCGAAGACATGCGATTGCCACAGCGCTCCATGGCCTATGAGTGGGATGAATGGAACGGTGACAGCAAGGTTAGTGGAGGAGCAACGAGAGAGTGGGGTTGCACCTTTTTTTTTTCTCCTCAGCACACAGACAACCGTGTGTGTGCTGAGTAACACACCCCCTCACACACACACACACACACACACACACACTTTTGTGATCTGTTGGACATTTTCATACATGAAGACACAAAACAATAAGACACGGGACAGGGCCGCAGCACCAAGTGTTGCACCCGTAATCTAACACAGCTGACACATCAATAGTTGGAGCATCTTATGGTAGAGATGCAAAATGGCTGCGTAAAGTCAAGTGAAGTCCCAACATTAATAATCCTTTTGTTCACAGTGTAGCTATTTGCTTAATGATGAGCCATTTTGCATCCCTCCGGGTAAATACAAGGTTTTATTATAAGCTGACAGATTGATTACAATAAAACTAAATCCAATGTTAAATGCTTATCATGTATGTGCTGTATGTGGCACATTTAATGTGGTAAGTTATGTGTGATTCTCTGGCTACAGTTTGCCAATTTCATTTTATCTTTGTGTAAATTAGCATGTTATGACAACTTAAAGTGACAGAGGACTTAACATCACATTAAGATGGAAAGTGGAGCACACAAAGACTGCACACATGGAGACACACACACACTCACACTCACAGATATACCATGCTCCAGAAATAAATGAATGGTAGTTGAAATGCAAAAAGGGGAAGAGGGGTTGTTAGGAGAAGATCATGCAGGTTTACTAGCTGAGAGCGGAGGAAAGCTAGAAAAAGGAAAAGAAAAAAAAAGGAAATAAAAAGTTTTCAAAGGTAAAGATAAAAAACATCTAGTCTGCTGATGGATTTCTAACGCAACTCTTTTTTTCTCTACCACCCCAACAATTCTCTGTGAAATTCATACACACAGAAAGACTGTGTTGGATTTAGATTTAGGGATAACTAACCACTGTAAAACCCAGAAGGGAGGGCAACAATCTCTGAGAAATTGCTGCCATGGATTGCTCTGGCCTCAGTTCAAAATTGACATTGCAATATCTGGATTTAGACTACTTTTCATGCAAATACAGAGAAAAAGAGAGGTGTTAGATGTGATACACAAAGAGCATTGACAGCTGACACTAACTAACAGGAGGGTCATGGAGGCGGCTGTGACTCCCACGTATGGGATTAATGGGAGGGTTGTGATTTGAGGTTTAACAGAATACTGTAATATTCTGAAGTTTTGGTCTTTTCTGTCTTTGCCTTCAGTGTTTTTGATAATAGCCACTTTGTGCATGATTTAGAAATCTCTGTACTTTGGATAAATAAAGCAAAATGTGGTTGCCATCACAGTCAGGTGACTTAAAACCACTGTAAATAGCTTTAAGGACAGGCTGAATATATAAATGAGAGATGTGAGCATGACAAAAAAAGGGGGAAAAAAAAGGAAAAGAAACAAAAAAATAAACCAAAACTCCAAATATATCAGTATCCCTTAAGTGTAGGTTGTTTTTGTAGTGAGGCAAAGTAGAGGACGGGGCATTCATAAAACCACCTGCATGGTTTCTGGAGCGGACCCAGGGCTGGATCCCCAGGGGGCACTCTTAGAGCCCATGGTGTTCACCCACGAGTTGGATCGGTCTAAGCCCTAGGGGTGCCAAGGTCAAAGGACACAAGGCAGGCAGGAAACAAGGGAACAAGCGAGCAGCACGGGGGGGAAAAGGAGGAGGGAAGGAATAATGACAAGTTAAAGAGGTTCAGAGGTCAGGACAGCTGGAAGATGCCAAGGGCCTCAAAAAGGTTAGCTGTCAGTAAATTAAAAATCATCACCACAGAGGAGCAAAGCACAAAGGTTCTCTCTTTCCCTTTCTTTCTCTGTATAAAATATATATATAATAACTACCCCTCCCTCAGAGGCAAGAGAAGAAAGGTTTAGTTAAGTATTAGCAGCAAAAGGGAACATTCATCAAAAAACGGGGCTGCATCCATCATGTCATGGTTACAAGTACAGCAAAACCATTAGAAAGGCACATTACATCATTCACTCACTGTTCACATTCTTTTGGAGGGGATTAAATGAAAAAAATGTTTGAAGTGGAAATCACAAATTATATGAGACAAAATACATGAGATCAGATAAATAAAAAGAAAGAAAAAAGGAACAAAGAAAACCAATAAATACTGAAAAGGCTCTGCTACTGTTAGGGTTTTTTTTAATATATGATTATGGACAATAATTAATATTAATATTCTCAACCGATTGACTTTAAGCTAAATACAATGTACATCTTTTCACAATGCATAATAAGCATTATTTATGTATAACTGAACATGAGCTGGCCACTCAGTGTGTGTGTGTGTGTGTGTGTGTGTGTGTGTGTGTGTGTGTGTGTGTGTGCGCGCGTGTGTGAGACAGGTTGCTGGTACAGCGGTTGGAGAGATAAGATGTCCGAGCTCATGTTTGCACAATTCACATTTGGTTTACGTGTTGATAAAACTCTGGGTCACTGAGCAGAGGGAGGCCTCGTGTGGGTTAAGAAATACAGATTCAGTACGACTACCTTACATGAGTCTGTCTAAAAATACATCACAAAGCAAGAGCTCCTACACTACAGCAATGTTAAATAATTAACTACAATATCTGACATTCATGTGGAGTGTGGATGAGCCAAATTTAGAGCAAAGTGCTCAAAAATGCGAGCGCGGGACCTGCCCGAATTTGGACCACACGTAAAAATTTGAGTGCTTCATTAATGATTGAACAGAAAACTGACGGACCACTGAGAGAGAAGAAGTTACAGGCTCACGTGTGACTGAAGACCTTACCTTGCTGCCAATGATGGAGCGGACCTCGTCGTCAGGAGAGGTGGGTGTACCGGAGATGTCGGGGTTACTGTTGCTAAGACTACGGGAGCGGTTGAGATTAAGGCTGGCTGGTCGAACAGCTGAGCGAGCCATGGTGGCATAGTGAACCGAACCTCCCAACCCTCCTGGGCCTTGGGCAACACACAGAGGAAGAAAACTAGGATTGGAATGTGCCAGTGCACCCAACCACACACCAGTGAGTCCATTACCATTACTATTTAAGAGCAGTTTATTAACACAATCATACAGTGGCAGCGGATGGTTTAACAACTAAAGATGCTGCACAAAAATATGCCTCTACAAACCAAATACAAACTACCACATTTGCCATGGCACACATGAGCTTTTTATTCAAAGGTTAAAACAATTGAGATTTATAGCCGCTGACCATATCTACCTGATAAAGATGAGCTGGTGTCTGTGTTGAGCAGGCAGAAGACAAAAATGGATTTGGGAAGGAAAAAAACGTAAAATACGAAAAGAAATTGAAAAATAAAATTATGGCAGGAAGATTTGGTCACAGACAGCCACTGAGGGTAAGCTAGGAGCTGAAAGGGGTTAACTTAAAAGGAGAAAACAAAAGATTCAGAATAAAGAAAAATGGAAGAGGACTGTATTCACTGTGAAATACCTGGCGAGGGTGAGTTGGGGTCGGTGCTGGGCAGGCGGAAGACATAGTGGATGTAAGAGGACAGCAGGCTGTTGCGGCCGTGCATGTCCTGGCTGGTGTCCAGGTACTTATGGAGCCGGTTCACGATGGAGGCCATCACCTCGAAACATGCTTGGCCAAGATTCACTAAAGACAAACAGAAAAGTTTCCTGCTAGTACTACTGCACAGAGCACAGTGGGTGATACTTAATATAATAACCATACAGTATCTGGTGCAGCCCTTTATCATACCTATCTGTCCAGCAATGACTGGTGGCCGCACTACCAGCAACACCAACTTGTCCAGTAGAAGGTGAAGGAATCGAACTACTGGTTCCAGCTGGGAGGAGTTGAGCGCTGCAATGCTGGACTTGAGCTCGGCCTCCAGGTTGTTCTCCATGATGCGCATGTCTCCGATCCTGACTGGGAACATGTGCTCATCCAGGGCATGTACCAAAGCAAAGAACTTATCCAGGTACTGGTCCTGAGGATGGGGAGTTGGAGGAATGAAGGTTACAGATGAGGTAGAAATTAATGCCGGCATCAAAATATGGAAGTGGCAAATACAGAGAAATGGATGGAAATGGGACAGAAAAGAAGAGAGAAATATTAACAGAAAAAGGGGGCAAGAATAAAAAACACAATTGTGTAAAAGGTTGAAAATTTTATATGTGAAAAAAGTTGACAAAAGTAAGCTTGGATCTATTTGTCTGTATTCTTTGCTAAACCAGCAAGTTGGCTCACTGAGTAAAAACTGCAAAGCGAACATTGCTACAAGTACACAGGAGAATCCAGCAAGTCTAATCTGTGCCAGGAACAGTGATTTATGAGCACATTAGTCCTAGTTGGGTTCCTGGAGGCCACGGTCAACCCCCCTCACCCCCCACCACCAAACACTACAGTCGAATCAGAGATGGAGTAGACCTCAGTAAATTACTGGCAAGGTAAGACTCACCACCTAATGAACTGGTGCTGGGAAGAAATTACAGTTTAAATCTGAAATTGATGTGGGGTTGTTCCTCCCAACTTCAGGTGAACATTTTAAATATTTCAAGTCACATTAAAATAATAAATCATCCCTTTATTTCAAAATAACAGGTTATGTTGGTGATATAAGGGTTTACTTTCCAGGACATACAGACGATAATGGCAAAGATGGCAAAGAGGAAGGCAGATGACAGGTTAACAAGGCTAATCTGAAAAATGCACACAACGCTGTTGTACTGAGTACTATTACCTGTGTGTGGATGGTAGAAACAGCCACCACTTCCACATTGAATACTCCCCGATGGTTGTCCACCCACTTCATGCCTGGGAGAGGGACCTGAAGCACAATAAATGGGAGAGTAAATCTGAGTAGCAATTGCATAACAACTAAAGGGAAAGGCCAGGTAATCTGATTTGCGTATAATGCAGCATTACATAATAATGACTTCTGAGAATACCATGAAATTTCATGGGGATCCCATGTATAGTTCCATTTAATTCACAAAACATTATTAAAAATTCCTATTTAGATTATCTCTGTGCATTGTGCTTGTTTCATTCAATGTGAGTTTAAAAACTGCCTTTTACATCAGGGGAGAGAACAGAGTAGGACTGGGGTGGTTTTTCCAGAGACACGGGCAGACAGAAGTGTCCCGTTCGCAGACGCCCATTCTGCAACATGGGAATCCACTACAGGAAAAAGAGAGGGTGAAGAAGAAAGAAAAAACATGTAAATTCAAAAAGAATACATATATTCCAAATTCATCATGCGTTAGAGAGCAGGCACTGCAATTACACATACGTGCATTACCATACAAATTTACCCACCGTGTATCCCACAGGGGTCTCCAGTGGTGTGTTCTGCTTCTGCTGGCAGCTGACATGGTAAAAGGTGAACAGAATGTGGTGGTGGTCCGACAGAGAGGCAGGCAGTTTGATCTTAACCTCGTCATGAAAGTCGGGGGATCTGCATTAGTTATTGAACAAAATAAAACAAAAAAACAATGAGTGTTACAAACTGATTTCTATTCAGATAACTAAGGACAACCCTCTTTTGAGTGGCTGCCAACCAGTTAATCAAACTGTGTAGGAAGGTCATACAGTTGAGGTTGCTCTCTTAATATTGTTGTACTTGCCTGATGGTTCTATCTACCACAATAACTATGAATCTGCCACCATCTGAACACACTATATAAAACCAGAACGTAAGCAAAGAGTAATGGCTAACAGGTCAACAGATCCTTAATTGCATTAAGTCTGCAAGTGTGCTTCTCTGCTGAGTGCATGCTTATTGGTTAAGACCTCTTTGATTGTGGTAACCAGTTTATGTTTCAGCAATATCTGCGGGGTTTTGAAATTGCTTTCCCAGAAGCCTTTTACAGAGCTAAATAATACAGTAAACCCCTTGTTTTAATAAACTGGCTAAACAGGCTTAAATACTCAATTTTCACCCCAGCGATTACAAATATTTACACTGCCTCGTAAACATTTTCCATTACAATCCCTCAATTTTTAACTTGAGAATATTTATCTCGAGGCAAAGCAGGGGGTTCAAGTGATCTAAAAACAAAGAAATTATATAAACACATCATTATTCACTTCAGCTGAATTCTTTAGAGTCCCTCAGGAGGAAACCTTCTCTGCTCAGAGACAAACAACCCACTACTATAGTAAGCCAGATCAACAGATCCACCAAGATAGCCTCAAAGAGTTAAATAACCAAAACTGCTTAAAAGGGTCATGGAAGGGAACTTACTTCCCATGGGAAGAAACTATTTGGTTGAGAACCAGAAAAGGAAAAATCCTGAAGCAAGAACAGCGCCAGGAGAAACTTTTATTGCAAATGATTAGGGGTTATTGGCTGGTCAACCTACATCAAAGCCCAAAACAATGCAAGACGGAGGGTTTGCACGTTTACAAAACAGTTGTTGCATGTAAGCGAGGCATTTCGTTCTTTGTCTTGTATATTGGATAAAGAGCTTCCATAATACATGTTGTGCCACTTCTAAGTGAAATGCAAACTGGCCTTTAATCACTCTTCTTCAGTACAGTCCTAATCACAGTGGTACATTATTTATAGGCTGATTAATTTTAGCCTTGAAGGTGATTTTTTTTCCCCTTTTGAGATTTCTGGCATTTTGTTGCCACGTTGGTGTAGTGATTAGTACTACCACATCACAGCAAGAAGGCTCTGGCTTCACACCTGCAGGCTGGCTGGTGTCTTTCTGTGAGGAATTTGCATGTTGTCCCTGTGCCTCTGAGGGTTCTCTCCAGCTGCCTTCCACAGCCCAAACATGTGCGTATTAGTTTAACTGGTGGCTCTACATTGGCTCTAAATGTGAGTGTCAATGATGTTCTGTTTCTCTGTGTTAACCCTGAAAGATTGGTGACCAGTTCAGGGTGTACCCGGCCTCTCGTCGGTGTCAGCTGGGACAGGCTCCTAATTTTTGTGTGTACACTTGCCAAAATGATTAAATCATTTATTCTTGCACAGCTCCAGGAGATTTTTGATTATGCATTTGGCACAGCACGCTAGGCAAATTGTATAAAGCAAGACACACCTGTTGTGGTATACCACTGCAGTGTAGGCCTCTTTGTAGAAATCTGCACAACTCGACTTCCCAAATATGACCTGAGGAATAAATAACAACAGTTTTAAAGTAAAAAAAGAAAAAAAAAGACTCATCTTATAATGAATTATTAATAATTCCTATCATCAACTTGCTGCCCAATGTCACTTAACTCATCAAAATGAAACTTCAAATGGTAAAAAAAAAAAAAAAAACTATAGTTGCCAAAGCAGTGGGGCACGGGGTACCG
>VOQJ01020483.1:82483-113135 GCA_015052665.1 Apistogramma diplotaenia | reverse complement strand
CACTCATGACTTATGTTTTTCCAACTAGGCAGAGAAAACATCAACCATGGTTAGCTCAGCTATTAGGAATTACGGGAGTACCCACCAGCTGGACACAGCAGACACCACCGACTCCTGCTCAGATGAGAATGATGAGGAACTGGCAAAGATGAAGCAGTGTAAGCTGTTTTAATAAATTATGCGTCTGGATAACATACACTGTAATTTAACAGAATTTATACATTTTATTAGTTATTTTGAAATTGGTGAAATATCAATAAAATCATAAAAATAGACAGTGCATTAGCATGTCTAATCTAAAATAACATGAAATAAAATGACCTGTGAATAAAAATGTTTTTTTTTCCCGACTGTATCTCAGGGGATGCATGTCACCTGCTGGTTGGTAGTTTGAGCCGTACCTACACAAGTTGGCAGGATTTTAAAAAATCTTCTTTTTTAAAAACAGGAATGTTTCTGCTGCCCAAGCTGCTGGAATACTTTTGTGATTTGACAAACAGTGTATATGTAGCCTGTCTGCTAGTGTAAACACACTGAGCTCTTGAAATGGAAGCACAGTCATCTCAGATTTACATTATTATATCTTTAACAACAGCACTTTTGTAAATGGAATAGCATCTATCGGGCGCAGGCATTGTGAGGCAAGTGGGCATACCTGATGAAAAATGTATAAAGAAAGAGCACAATTGTAAGAACAATAATAAAGGTGTGATTCCTGTTCTCACTCAGTATGTAGAGATCTAGGTCGGAAACTGAGGACCACACAGCTGCTTGTAACCTTCAACGGTAGCCGACCTGTTATAAGTCTCAGGCCACCACCAGAACTGGTCAACTTCGCATGCGGCATCCGCTGGCCGATAGAGTGTGAGGTCATCAGTGACACGATCTATCACATAGGTAATATTTCAATTCGATAAAACTTTGATGCCACTTGATTTGTTACTGATAAACACAAAGACTTATCAAGGGTGAGAGTTGGCAGTGAGAAAATTACGAGCTGCTTCTCCAAAATGTAATCCAAATTAACAGCAATAATATATTGAACAGAAATTTGGCATTCCCTTTGGAGTTGGTTTAAAATGAGAGTGTATTTTGTAGAGTGGGACCCACCGAGGCCAGAGCCCTTCTATCAGTCCACAGGGTATGAGAGGACACCCATGCTAGTCGGAGATGAGAGGGGGAAGGTGGTATTCTGCATAGACCATGGTAACTTTTAACTCTCCTCACTGGTGTTTATGTTGCACTGCTAGGTTATTTCATATGTGCCTAATATGATAGATGATATACTACATATAGACGTTAGATTGTGAAAAAAAAAGCCCAATACAAATTCAATACAACTGAAAGCTTTTTGACTGTTTTTTTCTTGTTCTTTTGATTCTTTAAAGCCACTAAGCACCCCTATTTCACCTGTTCTCGTATTGGAGGGAGCGGGGAGCCCATTAAGCGAGCCACTTTTTATGATGTCAGTGAGACAGACCTGACCCTTGAGTTCGAATCACGCTTTGAGAGTGGGAACCTTCAGAAGGCCGTCCAAGTGTGAGTCATCAGGCTTTTCAGCCATTATCTTTTCACTTCTGTGGTGGCGTAACGTTGACTTTGGGTCTCTACTCATACTGCTCTTGCCTGTTCAGGGGTGCTCATGACTATGAACTTACCCTGCGCACAGACATGTACACCACAAAGCACACGCAGTGGTTTTACTTCAGGGTCAGGAACATGAAGGCTGGAGTCACCTACCGCTTCACTATCGTCAACCTGATGAAGAGCAGAAGTCTGTATTTACAGGGTATGAAACCACTCCTCTACTCAGAGAGGGATGGTGAAGAGAACGGTGTTGGATGGCAACGTGCGGGCTCCAATATCAAATACTATCGGAACTGCAGTCAGGTAAGCATCGGTCACTTTCACCCTTTGGGCATAAACTGAGAATTAAGTGTATTACCAGGCTGTAGAGATAATCTGCAAAAGAGGGTTCTGTTTTCTGTTGATGCTGTGGGTAAATTAAACCTTCAATTGAAATTATAATTGTAGACATGATCATTTTTAAAAGTCTGTTGTTTCTGTGTTATTTAGAATACAACGGACAACAACAATGACACCATCAACTTTTACTCACTCTCCTGGACTCTCCAGTTCCCTTATGACTCAGACACCTGCTACCTGGCCCACTGCTACCCCTACACCTATTCACGCCTGCGGCGCTACCTTAGTCGTATTACTTCCAGCCCTGCGGTTAAGTCATACTGCAAAGTGCGGGTCCTTTGCCAAAGTCTTGCTGGGAACGCTGTGTATGTGATCACAATAATGCCCCAGGACTCTGGCAGGAAGGACGAAAAGGACGAAAAGACCAAGAAGGCTGTGGTGGTTACAGCCCGAGTGCACCCAGGAGAATCCAACGCTTCCTGGATGATGGAGGGATTCCTGGACTTCCTGCTCGGGGACTCCGATGATGCTCAGCTTCTCAGGGACACTTTTATTTTTAAGGTTCCTGTTCTCTTTGTTCTGGCTCAATATGTTAATCAGTACCAAAGTAGATTGCAAATTGGAGGGGGTTGGTTTTTTTCTTGTGAAGAGCAATGATATAATCTATTGTGCTTTATTTTTAAACATATTGTTACCAATTGTTAATTGTGACAGCTATGCACATTTAGTTTTCCCCTCTGTGGCGCTACAGGTGGTGCCTATGTTGAACCCAGATGGTGTGGTGGTGGGCAACTACCGCTGCTCTCTGGCAGGCAGGGACCTCAACAGAAATTACAGGACACTGCTCCGAGATTGCTTTCCTTCCGTGTGGCACACCCGGAACATGGTGGAAAAGTGAGACTGGACACACAAACCAAACAGCCCGTGCAATATTTTAACTTCTGAATGCAAATTTATGCACCACCGTTCTTTCCTCAGGCTGATGGCCGAGAGAGATGTAGTTCTTTACTGTGATTTTCATGGCCACAGCCGAAAAAACAACGTCTTCATGTACGGCTGCAGCAACAAAGTTGATGCCTCTCTGAAACCTCACGAGAGGGTCTTTCCTCTAATGATGAGCAAGAATGCAAGTAATAAGGTAAAGTGTACCTTGTCTGAGAAATGCAGGGCTTCCAAACAGTGTTGCTGACTTTTCAAATTGAAATTCTACATTTATTCGTTTTCTATGGTTTTATGGTCTTAAACTTGTCACACCAGTCTTTAAACTTCATGTTTACTACCTATCAAACACTTGAAATTTCATATACAACATTCTTTCCTTAGTTCTCCTTTAACACCTGCAAATTCCGGGTGCAGAGGAGCAAAGAGGGCACAGGACGAATTGTCATGTGGAGACTTGGCATCAAAAACAGCTACACCATGGAGGCCACCTTTGGAGGCTCCACTCTGGGTGAGTGTAGACTTTCCGAAGACGTACTTGTGTTTTGTGAGCTTGCGCATATCGAGTAAGAGAATGTATAATCTGTTGGACTCTTAGGCGACAGGAGAGGAACACATTTTACTACTCGAGACTTGAAGTCCATGGGTTTTCACCTGTGTGACACCCTGCTGGACTACTGTGACCCCGACCCAACAAAGGTGAGAGATGGAGCAAATATAAAATCATAAACTATATTAGTGGAGCTCCATCTCCCTCCAGTCCCTATTGTATACCCCACAATATCTCTGGATGCTGGTATTTAGATATAGTGAATGTGCCTGTATGCAATTATTTCAATTTTTTTCTGGGTTTTGTTTCAGACCAGTTATTGTCTAACAGAACTAGCTTCACTACAAATGGTAGTGAGAGAAAGACTGGGAAAAGATTTGGGCAGTATCTCTGTATCCGACCTCGAAACCAGGTAATATTTATTTATTTTTAACCATAATAAACCACACTGGGGTTTATTGTGTGATTTAGCTTGACTGTAAAATTTTCTCATTTGTTCTCACAGCACAGGTGGTTCAGATAGTTCAGATTCAGATGGACTTCCACTTCATTTGCTGAACCAGGCAAAAAATGCACATACAGAGGTAAACTGACTACTGTAATACTCTGCAGCGCCTTAGTGCTTTATTTTCAAGGTTATATTCATGTTTCACTCTAGTGATCGCTGGGCTGCTTTGAGACAATCGGCTTCAGAGCATGTCTTCGGTTAGTTTACAACATGCTTTTGTTCTCCGTCACAGCAAACTCCAGTGAAGAAAAAAGAGAAACACTTAAGGAGGCGTAAAAGGAGGAGCAGGCAGCAGGCAGACAGCGTGAAGAACAACACACAGCCAAAGGTCCTGAAAAGCAACATTTAAAGTTCGTAATCAACAGTTTGCAAATAAAAGGGAACATCAATGATTCTTAAATTTACTTTGTTTTATTGCAGACAGTATGAACTCAAGATATTTCATGTTTTTTTTTCTGGTCATCTTCATTTCATTTGTTAATACATACATACACACGCAGGTAGCAGTCGAGTACCTGCATTCTGAGCGGTATTTTCGTCTTTGGTCTGGAACACATGCTCTCCATTTCATCAAAAAAAAAACCCCACTGAAATTCTCATTCGTCTGACTATGATACATGCTTTCACTGTGTGATGGAATAATAATTATTTTAAATAGAACAATATATTTGATTTTGGAACCAATATCAAAAGGTATTATCCTGTAGAAGTGTACAGGTTTATAGGATTCTCACACTTTGGGAATTACTGCTATAAACAAGACTGATGATCTTTGCAGGAGTCCAACCTGTGCCATGACAAAACAGTCAAAGAGAGCATCCAAAAGAGGCCTGCTGAACATCACAAGAAGAAACTGCAGGTATGAAGCTACAGCTAAAAAAAACATCTTTGAGGTAGTTCCTGCTACAGTAGGTGTTTGCCGGGAAGTGAAGCTGATATGCAGATGATGTCTTCCTCTCTGTTTCTTCCTTTGTTAAGGTAAACAACCTGATAAGAAAAGCTCCTCTTGTCACCCACCGCAAGGAGGTCAGCCAGGTGAGGCTGTGGCAGAGCGGCGAGCCTGTAAAGGTAAAAGTATCCTCTCACAGAATGTTCTTATCCTCCATAGTGTTTTATCACTCATATAAAACCTTTGGTATCAGCTATAAACTCGCCTTATGAAGCCCTAATAATTGATGCAGTGAGACTCTGCAGATGTCTTGCAATACCTTGAGCAGCACAATTATAATCTTTATTTCAAATCCATCCATCAGGAAAACTTAGATCTGCCTTGCGGGCCACAGGCATCCCCACTTCACAGCACATGCACAGGTGCATCACCTGATAGAGGTAATGTTTATTTTAGGGTCGCAGTCTGAACTATTCAACTATCAAGATGTTGTGGTGAGCCTGCTTAGCTTGCTTTACAGGTGATCTGAACATGGAGAGAAAACAGTGGGAATACTCCTCTCCACTGCTGCACCTGAGTGCTTTCATTCCACCTTCACCAAAAATCAAAAATTCCAGCCAACTTCAGTCTTTTACCCCCTACAAAGTCTACAGAGGTTTGTCTGCATGTACACTCCTTCCAGATGGAACTAATTTATGTTGTTAATAATTTAAAAAGTCCCGTCAATTTCAGCTTTTGCATTAAATTGTCGCTCCTCTGTAGTGAAAGTGATCTTCCTTTTTCAGGCCTGCCACCTTTGCTTACATTGCCCAACAGGTAAACCTCACAATGTAACCACATCTTTATCATTAAACATAACTACAAGCTAACTAAAGAGTGAGAAATGCGGTCTCTTTTTTGTGACAGATCTCCCACAGTCACGTATGTGAATATGTCTCCAGAAGTTATTCCAAGAAGGCGTCTACTGTCATGTTTCACCACCAACCAATTCAGTGGCCAGCGCAGGTCTTCACAGCTCTCAGATTACTCTGATCCAACAGAGTCCTCCACCTCATGCACAGACATAACCAAGATCAAATGGTATAAAGGGGAAGGTGATTCCTCAGAAGGTTCAACTGCACATTTATTATATTAATAATAAGTCAGCTTGTAGCTGGTTATTGTTGTGATAATTTTCATGAAATAGCTTTATCACTGTTATTTAACCAAACTCTCTGATTTTTCAGTGCATTCAGCACTGCTCAGACTTGGAGAGCAGAACCTGAAAAAAACACTTGTGAGACAGTGAAGCCTGAATCATGCTGCACTTTTTTTTGTTCCTGTGCTGAGGGACCTAACAGTAATAAGGTCCAGTTCACTTCTTTTTCGCTTTTTCTGTTGAAGTGTTAAACGTTACAAATGTGTAATAATAATAATACAAGTATTTTTCATTTAAACCCATGTTATGGTCTTTCAAAGGTCTCTACTTTTTCAATTTCCTCAGAATAAGCAACGAGAAAAGACACAGAGGAATTTTACCTCCATCCCTCATGAAAGAAGAACTTCCACGTCCACAGAGTGACACGGCCACTGGGCTACAGGCTGAGGACATAAGCCTTTATAGCCAAATAAGCATGACTCCACAAGGAGCACGAGGACATCACAGTCAGCCCTACACAAGGAAAAAACATATTTCTAATCTGAGAACAGACAGATTTTGATCTCTGGTCAATGATGAGAAGTTGTTTGGTGGATGAAGAACTTTGACAGAAACACCAGGATAAAATGACTCAGTATGGAGCAGAGAGAAGTGAACCCCCCCGCCCCCCCATTTAAAAAATGCCTTTTTTAAAAACATTAAATAAATAAACTGGTTCTAAACTGAGTGGCTGTTTTTTTCCCCTTAAAGACCCTGCTAATGTGTTTTCAGCAGAATTTGGGTACTGAGAAGGACAAAGCCATCATGTTGGATCCTCCTAACAAATGACAAAGGCTGCGAATCATGTTCATTTTATTTATTGCAAAACTTGAAAACAACAAAAGACATCAATAAAATACAAAAATAAATATTAAAAATTCTCTCTCTTCAATAGTGGATCTGGAGAAGAAGCAGCCACCCCATGAACCACGTGTAATACAAACTGTGACGACATTTTTGCTGTCAGCCTCTGAGGCTGGAGGTGCGAGTCAAGCACATGCAAGGATGTGTCCAGATGTGAGAGCGATATCAGCAGTTCAGTTAAACTGTCGTAAATGAAATTGGCTTTCTGTGTGTCTGACCATGTCCCGGAGGGCCACAAAACCAGAGAGAGCCTGGGAGGATTCAGGAAAACAAATTAGTGTAAATTACCAAATTATAAAAAGTATATGGACCACTTAGAGTGTAAACAGTAGAGCTGCATCAATCAGTTTTTAATAGGAATACAGTCATACCTGTGTGAGTATAAATAAGGCAAGGATGATGTGAACACCCCTCTCCAAGGGCTGTATGATGATGGCTTCATTAAAGAGCTGAAACAGGATTAGTGGAAACTGCAGCAGGATGCTCAAGAGCCAAAATCCAGCCAACTCTGGGACCTTCCAAAAACAGCCATTAGATGAGTTTCCATTTCTGCCTACCACTTTCTGGGTTTCTTTGCGTTTAATTCTATAAATATATCCTTATGTCATGTGAAAAATGCAGTACCTTTTGATGCAAGTTCCCAGCGTAACCAAGATAGAGTCGAATGGCTTCAATCAGCGTCATCAGGATGAGAATGGTCACAAGGATGAACTTGTAGTAGTCTGTCAAAGCAGGATACTGATGGAAATGACAATCAGAAACAACAAAGCTTAGAGTCTCTGCTACTTGTGTCCATTACTTTTTTTAATATCACTGAAGAAAATGGCATACATTCACATACAGTTGGCTCATTTGTAGTAATGTGTAATTCAGCAGTAGTAATTGAAGGTCTTGAACATGTGAAGGACAAATACATTTAATCTGAATGTAATACACAGTGTAAAAAGTTTATAATTTTTGTCAGGCGCAAGCAGCACAAAAAAACAAACTCACTTGAAACTTAAACTTTATTTAAACTTGAGCATGAACTCGAAAATAAACGTAAACATAAAGACGCCCAGCTGGGAACTAATGACTACGAGGATGAGACAAAGGCAAAAAGCAGACAATGAATACACAAGGGATAATGAGTGCAGTAACAACAGGTGGGGATCACAGCTGAACATAATCACAGAAATCAAACCAAACAGACTGGCAAAGAAAAACATGAAGAGAAGGAAACACTGAAGTGATGAAAACATAACTAAACCACACACAAGACTCAGGTAGCAAAACTAAGGCTGATGCTACAAATAAACTAAAACCAAGAGCATAACCTGTAACACAGAGCAAACCCACAAAATGAAACAAAGGACGCTCTTTAAAGCTTGATAATGCTAAAATTATTTTCCAACGACAGAGGAGCAATTAGGTGGAGTTTCCAGCATAATGGGATGGAGCACCATTTCACAATGGAAAAGTAAGAACTAAGTGGCTTAACTGACATTCTGGATCCTTGGCTGGGAAATTCCCTAGATCTGAATCTGACCCATAATCTATGGTTAATTCTTAAAAACAGGCGGACAAGCAAAAGCCCACAGACTATGATCAGCTTTAAGAACTGATGAGGGAGGCTTTATTACTCTCTCCACAGACATCCAATAAATTTGAAAAATATTTCTTACAGTGATGACTTTTTGGAAAACCTTTTTACCTTACCTTTAGCTGCAGCATTGCAGTTTCACTGATCCACCAGCAGGGGAAGAACCACATGTTAAAATACAGAGACATCTGGAGCTGGAGGCTTGATAGAACCCGTTTGTCTGAAAACAAAACAACAGAGCATGCACGGAACGAATAAACAACCCAAATACAAACAAACTACAAACTGAGTAAACCCAAATGCAGCCCTTCGTGCTGCTACAGCTATGCTAACATCAATGCTAATTCATCAGTAACGTTAGCTGCATTCACCGTGAGGCAAAAACGTGTCGCGGTCATTAGAGAAAGGCTCCGTTCGACTATGGTCAAACAAAACGGTGCGAGAAAAGTCTTCCAAACGTTTCCTAAGTGTCTCCGGTAGCTCCATGGTGCGAAAAGCTCCCCACTAAACACAAACACAACAGGAGGAAAAGCACTCCGCCTCTTCCTCACTGGCAAGGACGCTGAACGCTGTTCTCGTTTCCATGGCTACAGGGAAAGTCGCGTTCCGTTGTATTTAATCAGAGCTTCTTGCTCTCTGTGCTGTCTTTAAACTGCTCAAATACCCTATCACAAACTATTTATATTGTTTTAACACATCACAATGATACATAAAAAATAAATATATAAATTATTGTATGTTCGGGAAAAACATTGTCTAACATTCTTTAAATGCCAAACAACAAATAGTCCACACGCAGCTCTGTAGATTTATAGGTGGGCCAACATTAAGATTGGATCTTGGGGAGTGTTAGGAAATTAAGTCACTTGCACTTTTGTTTTCACAGAAAGTGAAAGTTACAGAATTCTGCAGGGAAGATGGCCGATAACTTTGAGGTACGAGATTCTTTCTCCTGCTCTGTATGCCTGGATGTTTTGAAGAGCCCTGTGACTCTTCATTGTGGCCACAGCTACTGTATGGTCTGTGTAAATGGCTGCTGGGACCAGGAGGATCCGAGTGGTGTTTACAGCTGCCCACAGTGCAGGCAGACTTTCACCCCGAGACCTGTGCTCAGCAAGAACACCATGCTGGCTGATTTGATGGCAAAAATGTATGTGGCAGCAGAATCCACCACTCCAGCGAGGGATGAAGTCAGACCAGGGGACGTGGAGTGTGATTTCTGCACTGTGAGGAAGCTGAAAGCTGTCAAGTCTTGCCTGGTGTGTCTGGCATCATATTGTGCTACTCACTTGCAACCTCACTTCAAGTCTGCTGCTTTTAAGAAGCACAAGCTGGTGGAAGTGTCAGATTCCATTCAAGAGAAGATCTGCTCCAAGCATGACAAGCTGCTCGAAGTCTACTGTCGCAGTGATAGCCAGTGCATCTGTTTGCTTTGTGTGATGGACGAGCACAAGGGTCATGACACTGTCTCAGCTGCAGCAGAGCGGAAAGAGAAACAAGTAAGAAAATACTATCAGACCCATACTGCTGTGAATGCTTCAATTTAACATTACTTCTAGAGCTTGTTTTGTAGCAGTGAGCGGTATTAAGGTAGTTTTGAATACTTAATCAATACTTAATAAACTTGATTTTTGCAATTTGTAAATTTTCAAGTGTAAAATTTTGATTTATTTTAATGATTTGACTTTTAGAAACAATTTGGAAAGAAGAAACAAAATTTTCAGCGAGGCATTCAAGAAAAAGAGAAGCAGCTGCGGCAACTGAGCCAGAAAATTAAAGGACTGAAGGTGAATTTTTGAATCTATGTAATATTTCCTTTGTACTTCTATTTCTGCAAAATGACCAGCTTTATCCCCTTACGTTCCTTTGTCCCATTTTTGGAACTCTTTAAGCAATTTCTTACAAACAGGCACAAACATCTTGGACTCAAGGATAAGATGAGTAGATTTTGGTGGCCAATAAAAGAAAAAAAAACAGATCAAGAAAAATGCACTACATATGACAGAATTGCATGCAAATTCTTAATAAGAATGAAATGCCGTTAAACTGCAACCTAAACCAACAACTGTGATTTGCTCAATTAAGTTTTCTGCTCAGTCTTCTAGTGACGCAGCAGTTGATCAAAACGAGAAAGCCTATGCTGAGATCATCCTGATGGCAGACAAAAGGCGCTGTGCTGTGAACGATCTGGTCAGAGATCAGGAGAAGATCGCGGTGAGCCGAGCTGAGGCCCTTGTGGATCGGCTTAAGAAAGAAATCAGTGAGCTGAGGAAGCGGGAGGACGAACTGAAGTGGTTGTCACTCACTGACGATAACGTTTATTTCCTGCAGGTACAGAGATGCACAAATATACATTTGCTGTGTGTATGACTGCAGCTCATGTTGTGTTTATGATTTTGTGTATTTACAGCACTGCCGGGGAATTTTTGACTGTACAGAACCTGATATGTCTTCTGATGTGAATATCCAACTACACACACCTCTTGACTTTGTCTCAAAGGCTCTTTGTGACTTGAGAGACAAAATGGAAAACATGTCCAGGGCTATTGGACAAATATCTGAGACAAGTAAGATGTTAAATTTGTTAAAATGTTTATTTGACTGGATGTTCGATTATATTTAAAGAAGGGGGCGAGGCAGTGCTGCTCTCAGTAGTATCATGTTTTGTGTTTTTAGTTCAAGTTGATCCTGATCCCAAGACAAGAGAGGAGTTTTCCATGTGTAAGGTCTTTTTCTAATGTGCATATTTATAAATCAGTTTTTGTACTTTCTGTTCCTTTGATTGAACCGAGTCGCTCATATTTTCTGACACTGTTCATTTCAGATTCCTGCTGCCCAACTTTGGATCTCAACACAGCATTTGAAAACCTGTTGCTGTCTGAGGGAAACACTAAAGTAACCTGGATTAAAAAACCCCAGAGGTACCCTTACCACCCTGACAGATTTACCAAATATGATCAGGTGTTATGCACTGAGGGTTTATCTGGAGTTTGCTACTGGGAGTTTGAATGGAGGGGGCCACGGGTTGAGGTTGCTGTGTGTTATAAAGGGGCAGAGCTGGAAGAAAGTGGCTTTGGCTACACTGACCAGTCCTGGTGCATTTCTCTTTCCAGTTCCAGTTGCACTTTTTGGCATAATGAGATCAAAACCAGAATAACCGTCCCCTGTTCCTCTACAGTGGGAGTGTATCTGAACCACAGGGGAGGTAGCCTGTCCTTCTACAGTGTGACTGATTCTGGTCAAATGGTGCTTCTTTACAGAGTTCAGACCACATTCACCCAGCCTCTGTACCCTGGGTTCATGGTCTCCAGAGGAGCCTCAGTTAAGATAATCACACCCGAGTAAAGGGCCTTTACATTAAGAGGGGTTAATCAGCATTCCTACAAAAACTTGCTCATTGTGACTAAAGCGTTCTTGTATTTTTTAAGGCAGGGATGTCCAAATCCAGGCCTCAAGGTCCGGTGTCCTACAGCTTTTGGATGCAGGTGTGTTGCAGCAGAGTTGCATCCAAAAGCTGCAGGACACCGGCCCTCAAGGCCTGGATTTCAGCATCCCTGTCTTAGGCAAATAACATATGAACCAGTACTGTATTGTGGGTCATTTCCAGGTTCTTGGGATGTTTTTGGCAACTAGGATGACATTGCTTTCATATTTTGAAAGCAATGTCATGTTCATGCATCAAAGTCTGGTGTCTTTTAGTGTACGTAATATTCAGGAAGGCACAAATACATAAACCTACATGAATGTATGCACATAGTAAATCTTCTACAGAAACAACCATGTAAACTAAGCATTTCACTCCTAGAAACTCTTGTAAAATGTATTAAGATTGTTTGTATGACATAATGTATGTCTTTCAATCACTGAAAGCATGACTGTAATTTCCCCTTGTGGGATCAATAAAGTATTCTTATCTGAATTAAAATTGGTCTTTTACTGAGAGAGGAATAGTGTTGTATCTTAGTATACTAGAAAAATAAAAGGTCAAACTGAACTTTCTCAAAGACTAATACTTTGACACACATGTAATTCTTCCACTTGCAGTTAATGTTTGACTAGAATAGTGGGAGTTGAACATGTGTTTTCCCCGCTTACATCAGGGAATGAGGTCTGAGTGCCCTCCCACCAGGAACAAGCTCTCTAAGCCACGCCTTCTTCAGGGAAATTGAAACTAACTTGTCGGTAGCTTTGTGGAGGGAGAAAATGGCTCACAATCTGGATCTGTTGGACTGCTCCATATGTTTAGGGTTACTGGAGGAGCCAGTGACTACCACCTGTGGACACAGCTACTGTATGAAATGTATCAATACTTTCTGGGATACAAAACAAGACGATAGAGGAAACTACAGCTGCCCTCAATGCAGGCAGACGTTTGACACAAGGCCCGTTCTGAAGAGGAACACTATTCTGGCTAACCTGCTAGAGGAAGATAAGAAGACAACCGGACAAAGTGCTCCTCCTCCTGCTGCTGCTGTTGCTGCTTCTGGTGACGACCTTTATGCTGCACCTGGGGATGTGCAGTGTGACTTCTGCACAGGGAGAAAACGTAAAGCTCACATGTTCTGTCAGGTATGTTTGGCCTCTTACTGTGAAACCCATCTGGAGCCTCACTTTCAGGTGGCACCTCTACAAAAGCACAAACTGGTAAAAGCTTCTACGAAGATCAAAGAAAGCATCTGCAGCCGTCATCACAAACTCTACGAGATTTACTGCCGCACCGATCGGCAGTTCTTATGCCTGTTATGTGCAGTGGCTGAGCACAAAGGCCACAACACTGTATCGGTTACGGAAGAAAAACAAGAAATACAGGTGAGCCAGTTCATTCCCATGTTGCGGTCACGTGTTACCTGCCCTTGGTCAGGATCTAAAAAACTCCTGCATTTGTTTTTAACAGAGACACCTGGAAAAGACTAAATTGAAAATTGCAGACAGAGTGCTGACTTCAGAGGCCCAGATGGAAAAGCTGAAGGAAGCTGCAGGTTCAATAAGAGTGAGTAAAATTGTATATTTTAAATACCCAGTTTTGAAAACGTGTGTAAAACTGAAGAACTAGAGATGCAGTTTAAGGTGAAATTTAAAAAAAAAAGAGTAGAATGTATAAAAAATAAAAACCTGCAGAGCTGCAAGGAGTAAAACAAAAGAGCAGTGGTGTCTGTCTGCAGTTTGCTAAAGATGTACTGTAGATGAGCCAGAAGGCTGTTTGAAAAATGTTTATGTGATGGATACAGTAAATGGTGATTTTTCTAGTTTAAATGAAATGTGTTTTTAGGAAGGAAAACACTGCATCCTAGCATGAGAAAATGATCCTGTTTGTGAAACATGTTGGTGTTAGCATCGTTAATAAATCTCAGCCAGCGCTCATCATATATTGTTGATTACACCTGCATTTTATAAAGGAAAATCTCAGGACATGTGAAAATGTATTTAATCTGAAGACGCAGCTGGTCATTCATCATGTGGCACAAAATTCAGATTGTTCAAGCAAATACTGGTCAAAGAAGTCTAAAAGTTAATGACCAGGTCAGTGAAGGACCTGACGTGGGCGGTTCATGTGGGGAATGCCCCACCAAACACCTACGAGTTGAAGCTTTTCTGAACAGATGAATCAGTTAAAATTCCTCCAAGCTGATGTGCAGGATCAGCAGTTACAGGAATCTACAATTATTATTCCACAAAGAGGTCACAGCACATACTGAAGGGCAAAGTTCACATACTTTAGCCCCCTCACAGATATGTAATATTGATTAATTTATATGTAATATGCGGTACTGGTTTTGTCACATTTGTTTAACCAGGGATCTAATTTTAGGACTTGTGGAAAAATCCAATGTTATTTTGGGTAATTTTCATGAGAATATCTGGAAAATTCACTAACGACCTAATGTGTATTGAAAGTGACAAACTAAATCTGAGAGACATTTGTTTCCCAATGTTTCACAGGATAATTTTACTCAAATCTATTAGCTCATATAGGTTAATGTAGCTGTTTAGTAATCTGTTTAGCCCCATACAAGATTTATATTTGGGCTCGTATGCATATAAGAAGCACTGGCTTCTGTGCACACAACACTTCATTGATTGAACGTCACTTGTTTAGTTGGTCTGCATCGTCACTGTGGCATTCATGGCAGACAAATAGCGCATGTTTCCTACAGGATGCTGCCTGGGAGGCATGCGATGACTTTGAGCGAGTCTGTGAAGAACGTATTCGTCTGTACACCCACTTCATGAGGACGAAGTGCACTGAGATGAGAGAGAAGGTTGGCGAAGCTGAGAAAGCTGGAGTGGACTGCACCGAGCGTCACCTCGGGCGCCTGAAGCGTGACGTGTCCGAGTTGAGGAGAATAGAGACTGAAATGTGCCAGCTTTCACAGACAGATGATGCCATTCAGTTTCTTCAGGTGATGGTTGCTTTTTGGCACTTTGAGCTTATGTCTCACTTTGTATCCATTTTGTGAGGCTAAATATAAAAAAAATGCTTGTTTTCGCAGGGATTCCAGGCCCTGGGTGACCTCTCTTTGCTCACAGACTCAGACAGAGGACTTGACAGCCTGACGAAGTTTGTCACTGCACAACAAGATAAAATGAAAAAGATGTGCGACCAAGAAAAAAAGGTTTTGGCGGATTTTTCAGAAAAATTCATCGGTAACTTTGAGTTGGTATTTTTAAACATAATAATTCTGGTCTTGTCTGTTTTCTTTAAAAAGAGTGTTTTTCTTTGTTTTCCATAAAAGTGGCAAAAGGGACAAGGCCGCAGATGAGATTTACCAGGACAGACCTTCTGAAGACATATAAGAGTAAGCATGATGTTAATGAACTTTGCATAAATATTACAGACATGTTTCAGCGCTGAGTGAGTGCTTTATAATGAGTGAGTGTTTCATCTTCAGACTCCAAAGTGGAGGTGGATCCCGACACCGTAGCAGCATGTCTTCACCTCTCCGATTCAAAGAAAGAGATATCGTGGTGTGGCAGGGATCAGGCTCATCCAGATCATCCCAACAGATTCACCTACTTTAACCAGGCTCTTTGCAAAGAGGGCTTCAGAGGAAACCACTACTGGGAGGTGGAGTGGGATGGCGGCATTGTTGAGGTGGCTGTGTCGTACAAAGGCATAGAAAGAAAGGGTTCAGGGAAAGATTGCTGTTTTGGCCACAATGCAGTGTCCTGGAAGTTAATCTGCTTTCCTTCTGGATGTACATTCTGGCACAACAATCTTCACAAAGGTCAAATTCCTCCAGTTGACTCACACAAAGTCGGTGTACACCTTGAATATGAACAGGGAAAGCTGGCTTTCTACAGCATTTCTGGGCATGACAGGTTGACACTGCTGCACCAAATCCAGACCACCTTCACCGAGCCCCTCTACCCTGGGTTTGCTGTTGATTTTGGTGCAACGCTGAAAATATGCAACATCTGATTTTCTGCACGTTAGGAAGTGTGAAATCCTGAAGACATCCTGCACATGTGAAATTCAGAGAGAGAAAGTAGTGCAATATTGTTCATATCAGTGCATGCAAAACAGATGTTTACAGAGGCGCAGACTGACAACGTGATATATGTGGGTCCTTTTGTTTTTTACTGAAGAATTAAGAGTCAAAAAGTGAAAATTGACATTTCTTTGCTATCAGCTGGCTTTTTTCTTTTAAATATTGCTAAAACTGCTTTTCTTTTGCCTTCAGATATATTAATTACTACTTTTGTGACCTCTTTAATGGCTGTGATAATCACAACATGCACAAAACAATAATAATAGTATTAATCAGCTATTTCAACATGTGAACAGTGGAACAGGTTTTGCTTGTTGTAATCATAAAAGATTCTTAATGTACAGGTGATATGGATGCAACTGGTCACAAATGTAGATGCACACAAATATATGAAGACTTGAGGCTTCTGACTGAAACATTTTGTTTTTAACTGCATATTTTTCGGTCTGGTTGAGCCTGTCGTGCTTTGAGGACCAAAATGAAGCTTTTTATTGTGTTTTAATCCTAAGTGATTGAAACTATTGCTCAACTCACTCAAACTGAAAGATTGCTTTAATTTAAATGACTCAAATGAAGGACCGTGCTAATAATATGTTGTTTACTGATTTTAATAAACTTTTCATTATAGTTCAATTTATCTGGTTATTTGCTGACCACTTGGGGGCATCCAACAGCCTAATGTGCTCGCATTTGTCGCCCGATGATGAATGCAAGTGGGGAAAAAAAATCACTTTTAGTTTAGTGCTCTTTGGGTGAATAGTGAGATTTCCATATGGAATTACATTTATGTCAAAAGCCATCAGGGCACCCAGACTAATATCACCACATAGTAAATTCTAGCAGCAGTGTCGTTCTGCATACAGAAGCAGGAAGTGGTACCTCGGATGTTTTTATGATCCTTCACTGTATAAAGCTTCACAAAGTCAGATACAGTCAAATGTTTTCTATTTAAAACCTCTATATTAGTACTTTTATTAAAATTTACTCAGAAACAAGACAGATTTTATACCAGGTAGTTATAAACTTTACAGACATGTATGTTTTTGAGACTGGTGTGTTAAAAACATTACTTCATTCTGCTGCATCTAAAATTGATCACATTGTCAAAGAGGCTGTGAAAAAGCGGTTAGTAGCTTTCAGTACAATCTGTATTGTGAGGAGAGCTTAAAACATATTATTGTGTTGTGATTGCAATTATTGCTCAGCTCAGTCAAAAAACAAGAATAATTGCTTTAGCTTTAATGCCTATAATAAAGGACCATTCTTGCTAAATAACACATTCTTTATTGAGTTAATTGCATTAATAATCACCTTTTCAATATGGAAATGTTACCATTTGCTCTTGTATTTATGTTTCTGTAAATAAAACAAAACTTTCATGAAACAGTTTGGGACATGTTTGATTATATGCACAATATCTGTGAACATTAATAAAATATGGACACTTCATATATTACATTTATACAATTTAGTCGATCATTTCTTAAGGTGCAGATTTTGACTGTGCAGCGCCAGTAACAGGATCTCAGTGAAGCCAGTCATAAAATCGAACCAGTGGAGTGATCTACGGTGTCATAGAATCGCAGACTGGCCTGGTAATGCAGCAGCTTCTGAGCCAGAGGGCTGATGCTCAGGGCTTTACCCTGAACACTCAGGTCTATGTACCTGCACAACCAAAAATACACTTAGAGCTGTCATACATTATTCATCAGTTTCAATGTCTTTAGTTCAAAATCGAACTGTAACCACTATTCTATCATCCTGTTTCTTTTATACTGTACCTGTATGATACACTCCAAAAAACCAGAGTATTTATAGCCATCAGTGTGGCTAAGAGGAAGAAGAATCTCTCCAAATTGCCATCATGCAGTGCGCTTGGGTAAAAGTTACCTGTAACAGAGTACCACAGCGCTTATAACTAGCATCTTTATGTTTTTAGTTAGTAAAATATTTATATGTATTTTTTCTTTTTTACCTCCAGAGAGAAAGTATACCAGCTGGATAATGAAGGCTCCTAGAAAACAACCCCCTCCATAGGACAGAGTGAGGAAGTGCAGGGAGATCCCTCTGATGTGGCTCGGGGTGAGATGGAACGAAATGAGGGAACCTGCCGGAGCGAAGAAATTGTATGATTGTCTCTCCTGGTGGCTATTTGTCACATTGTACTCATTTCATAAATCTGAATTATGTGCGCAAACAAAATATGGAAAACTTAACCTTAAGTCTCACTCACATGCAGGTGTAACGAGAGCTTCTGCCAGACCGAGAAGGATGTACTGAGGAGCCAGCTGGAAACACGGCATGGATGACACTTGCAAAACCTTTCCAGACAGTGTCTGATCCACCAGGGGGTAAGACTTCCTCTGCAGCTCAGACAAACCTGCCACCAGGGCTGACAGAGTGGCACACACATGGCCCAGAGCTGGAAGGGGAGGATGGACAGGGTGGGGTGATGAGAGAGGGGGCTGAAGAATGGGAGGTTGTGATTACAAGACAAAGAAAGGGAGGGAGAGAAGATACAGGGATATTTAAGAGAAAACATTACAATGACGTGTGGACTAGTTGGAGTGTGCGTGTGTGGAAATACTCACTAATGAGCTTTACAGGTGGTGGAGGAGTTTTTTCCATGGACAGGTAGCAGGTCATTGCACACTCCATCAGTGGGGCTAAGAGCAGCAGAGGCAGGATGCTGATCACATTCATGGCACCGATGGGCAGCAGGAGGTCGTTCAGGTGAAGGTTGGAGTTCATCGTCTGTATGTAGTAACCCGAGGGGATCTGTGGGAAGCATATTCTTAACCAATCGCTTGCACGCGGTGAAACATGTCAGTTTTCTCCTTCATGCTTTGTAATTTTCTCAGCGACCTGCCTGTGTGATGCAAGCTCTGTACAGCAGCTGAAGCCCGTAAAGAGGGAAGAGCTTGGCCAGGACTTTGACATTCTCTACATGAGTCTCACTGTAGCGGCCACCGTTGTTCTCTTTCGCCCGGTCTAGCCAAGATGCCACGTGTCCACTCAGGTAGCGAGAGTGGAGGCAACACATCTTAAGGGAGTTCAAGAAAACTCCCAGTGTGGTCAGTAATGATCCACCTAAGAGGAATCACAAAAATAAAACAACCTGGTGGTCTGCACAAAAAAATCACAGAATGAGGTTTTCGCTCTCCATTTCTTTCTTTCTTTCTTTCTTTCTCTTTTAGTATGTTACCTTTCTTGGGTCTGTAGGTGAGTTTGTTACGCATCATGTGTATGGCGACGAGAGCCAGCAGCACAGATGTGAAAGGGATGAGGAAGCCCAGATTTTTGGCCACAGATTGTTGGATGTATGCAATGCCCAGAAACACAACAGTGGAATTCAGGTTCACCAACCAGTAGAACCTAAATGAAAAACAAAACTTTCACTAAGCCACTGATATTAACAAATAATAAGTATTTTATTTCTGTATGGTGTGGCTGGTCAGACTTAAATCTGAGGTATCGTTGGGCTTGTTTTATCATGTCACTTGGAACAATCTACATTTATTTTGTCCTTTGAAAATCATCTGGAGGACCTATTGCCTCTAGATTTGCTGTGAATGTGTATTAAACATGTAGTGTGGGTATGCATTGCTTACAATTTTCAACAACAGCTTAAAATAAGTTTTAAAGTTTTAAGTTTCTGCTCTTCTGCAGAATTATCCTCATGTCAGAAAGGGGGCTGTTTTTATATAATAAGAAAATATTTATTTAATTATAGCACCACTCTCAGTCACCAGTGGGTCATCAGAAACCAACCAAGCAGAGCTATAAATGAACTTTCTAAGACAACCTTTTGGTTAACTACATGAATGACTGTGTCCAGGTGTCACCTACCAGTTGAAGAAGGTCAGGAGCTGGTGCTGGTTGTAGCCCTGCAGGCTGTAGGCTCCCATGGGGCAGAGGATAGCTCTGATGCCACCGATACCCAGCGCAGCAGCCAGGAGACCAGTGTAAAACAGGATCTGCTGATCCCGAGGCTCCAGCTTGTGGGTCATGTGGTGATTGCTGATGTAGAAATCCTCAAAGGGAAACGCCACCACAGGCAGCATGGCTGTGCCTAAAGTAGCACGAGATTGTATGGTGTATCTAGATGATTCTGCATTTCACTTTACTCTGTTTATACCTCACTCTGCACTTAATCATTAGTTATTATTAATCTCTGGCTCTTTTCCACACTGTGTCTTTTGTCCTGCCTCTCTCCCCTCAGCCCCAACAGGTCACGGCAGATTACTGCCCCTCCCTGAGCCTGCTTCTGCAGGAGGTTTCTTCCTGTTAAAAGGGAGTTTTTCCTTCCCACTGTTGCCAAGTGCTTGCTCATAGGGGGTCGTTTTTCACTGTTGGCTTTTATCTGTAATTATTGTAGGGTCTTTACCTTACAACATAAAGAGCCTTGTTTGTTGTGTTTGGTGCCGTATAAATAAAACTGAACTGAATTTAATTCACTGTCAGAAAGTTTCTTTTTGTCAGCTGGTTGATCTGACATACATTAAATTTATAGTCAGCATTACTGAAACAAACACAGAAGTACAAGTAGCCCTGCTGTTTTCTTGGAATTTGAAAATAAACATAAATGGATTGTAAAAAGTGAGAACAGGCATACAGTTACAAGCAGCTGTCTTATCACATCTGGCATCAAATCGTACTCTGTTCTTATATTCTTCTATAACGTAGAGTTTCCAAGATACTCAAAACTGCTTAGAAGTCACATGCCTACAATTTCTTGACAACCGCCAACTCTCATCAAACTTTAATCCGTTGTGTCTTACCAAAGAAATGAAGAAAAGCGCACAAGTATAGCACCTTAGTCCTTCCTAGGCAGGCTTCTGCAAACCAGCCAACCAGAACAGGGGTCAGAGTGCTGGCTCCTATGAAGCACAGGTTGATTGTTGCGGCCAAGTAGTTGTCATATCCAAGTTTCACAGTGCAGAAGAGAATCATGTTACATACAATCCCAAAAAAAGTGAATCTTTCAAACAGCTCTACAAGAAGTACACAGATGATCACTTGGAGCTTCTTGCAAGACGTCTTTCGCGGTCTCTCGTCTAGATGAGGGGTATGGGAGACAAGTCGCAATTGGCTTCTGCCCTGTGGCAGTCTCTTAAGGTCTCCTGATACCATCCTGTGCAGCTCTTGTGCTTGGTGGACTGAATGCTGTCGGTAAAGAACTCTGAATGAGAACAGCTGCCCTTGCTGGAAAGGAGCATCAGAAGCCAGAGCTGGAATCTCACAACCTGGTGTGACTCTGAAGCTGGACACGTAGGATCAGCCACACCCACATGGCCATACCTGACTATCATCCATCATTGTCTTACTCAGAACTGTGGATGTCTTACACAGAACTGATACATTATCCAAAACTCTATAGTGGAGGAGTGACGGATGAGAGCTTTTTAGAGAATAATCCTAAAATATTTCTAGCATTTCAAAAGACAAATGTGTGATGTTGTGATTTTTTTCCTTTTTAAATCTCATCTTAAACCCATAAAATGATTACTCACAGATTTGTTGTAAATATGCCCACTGATAGCTTCTTCCCTCCTTCTTGTACGCTAGTATTTATAAAGACCTGAACCCTTTTACTGCAAACAACACTTATCCTAATTAATATTATATCTGACCATGATATTTTCAACTAATAATTCAGTGTCAGAAAATATGGAAATAAACATCAGTTAACATGTTTTGGTTCAGAGATTTTGAGTTTATTCACTATTTAACTAATTCACTAATTCATGTTTGAGAAGCTCATGCCTGATATAAATAATGTAAATTAATGATCTGCCATTTGATGATGATGAATAATCAATTTTAAAGTGCAGCTCTAGAGTACTCGTTAATATCTGTGAATATAGCAAACCCAACAACAAATTCTTCCTTTCAAGGTTAAACTCACCATGGTGAGATTAACCACGGCTGCTGACACACTGAAAAAACAAATCTGCAAAACTTTTTGTTTTCTGTGAACATAACCATAATTGTGATGTGGGAAGATACAATATGATTGTAACACAAAACAATAAACAAGTGCACAAGGTTTTGCATACACTCACAAAATGTTACACATCTGTGTGAAAGCAGCCCTTCGCTTCACTTCCCTGTACAACCTCATTTTGACTCGCCTGCTGGTAATTAGACTGAAAATGTTAAGTGAGAGTGAGACAGAGTGCATGTGCCGGTTAACTTCAACTAAGAGCTGTGAGACAGGCCACATTTTATCACTGTAGGACGTAAGCTTGCTGTCCAGTCAAGCACTAAACACTGGAAATGATTAGCTGTAAAGTACACAGTCGCAGTCTACAGTAGCCTTTAAAATGATCTGCATTACTTTGGTATGCATTGGCAACATTAATGATAAATACTTTACAAAAATGTTTCTAGAAAACCATGCAAGAGCATTCCTTCAATATAGCTGATTTCTCTAATGTCTTTCCCATTTTTAGGGATGTTTCATATGCAAAAAATATCGATAATCAAAAATAGATAAAATTTGTCATTCTTATAAACCTGCTAAAATGGCTGAAGCTGTATAATTTATAAATATGTTTATTCATTTCTTTCATGAAGATGCAGCTAATTTTGCATTCTAGCCTAGAAATTTTTTAATTCCGTGATTTTTCTTCTACAGCTGTTTTTAAGAATAATTTAGGGCTTTTATTGTTTTTTGAATTGCTCTTTTCCCAGGCTGGAATGATATGATACAAAAATAATGCTGTTTTACCATAGCATTCATGCCTATGATAAGTGTATGTAAACCTCTGACCACAACTGTATAGTGTAAAAAAATCACACAAAACAAGGATGATTACACAATAAGTTGTATTTTAAAATTGCATTAATGCCTTCAATTTGATCGTTTAAATTAATAAGTTAGCCTCTTCGGACATTTGTGACATTAATGGTTTAAATAAAAAGCAGAAAATGTGAAGCCTGATAAGAACTGTGTTTATAATTGGTGGGTTTAAAAGTACAAACGTTTATGTGGTGTCGCTATGGTTACGGACACAGCGTCCAGCGGAGCGTGGGGGCGTGGTGTATCATGGGAAAAAGTTTGTAAATCACTTCTGGCTTTTGAGTACGCACCGCTGGAAGAGGAGAGCAACTTCCCTGGAGTGAGACTGTTTAAACTGTAACGTTAAACACAGTAAGCTCCTATTTGCAGATATTTTTTTCCAGGTAAGCTAGTTAGCACTGTTAACGCTGTTAGCAAGTTATACAACACGCTCATGTTGTCGTTAAAGTGCGCGAAGCGGCTGCGCTAACGTTAGCATGTTGCTAAACACATTTGCAGGTGACGATGTCCGTTCTTGGCCTTAGATTAATGTGCCTCATTGCCCCTTTCTTTGACATCAGTTTACTCACTCACGCAGGTAACGCAAAAAAAAAAAAAAACACCTGGCGTGCTTTGTTCGCTTTTGTGTCGTCCTCTGCAGACACGCTGGATAGTAATGTCTGGAGAGAGGATACCTAACGGCTTCAGCTCGACCCCTCTCAAAGACTTCCAGTCATCAAAGGGCTTGGGCGACGGCATCCTACCCGACGACGAAGACACGTTTTCTCTGCTTTCTCCTATCTATCATGACAGCTTTGACAGTGACGAAGAAGAGCTGAGATACATCCCAGCTCAGCAGTTTTCACCCGGACAAACGGATGACTCCAGGCTCAGTATTTCACCAGTCAGGTGCTGCTGTAAAGCTTTAGATGGAGATCTGGCTTGCATGTGGCATGACTATATCTGTATCTGACTGTATCTATGCTTATTTTATAGATGCGAACTACCAAAAGCAACTTCAGAGCATCCTGCACCTTCACCTGCTCTCAGTGCATGGGAAATGTGGTTGGTCAGTAAAGCTAAAGAAGAACGTCTTAAACAGGAAAAGAAAGCAGAAGAGGCAAGCAGCCGATAGTCCTGATTTTAACCGCTGTAATATAAAAGCACTGTTTACTTTCCTGACCTAAGTTGTTGTAGTGACCAGTGTTTTTCTTAAAGCATTGCACCCCATCTAATTTGCTAAAATGTTTTTATATCTCACATATTAGGAACGCTTACTGAGAGAAAAAAAAGAAAAACAAGACAGAGAGCGGGAACAGAAAAAGATAATCAAGGAAGAAAAGATCCAAGAATGGATAAAACTTAAACGAGAACAGGTAAACAAGCTCTTCAGTAAAATCTGTGTGTTAATCTTTTGATCTACTACACTGCAGTCTTTTCTGTTTCTTGTTCTAGGAGAAGCATGAGCAACTTCTTAAACAAAGAGAGGAGGAGGAGGAGATGCAGAGGCAGCAGGAGAGACGGAGGGAGACTGAACAGAAAGCTCAACAAAAGTACAAAGACTGGCTGCACAAAAAGAATCGAGAAAAAACAGAGAAAGAAAAGAGAGAGAAAGTAATTGAGTCTTGCTCAGCTGTTTTTCTTTGTTTCTTAAATGGATAAACAGGTTCCAAGAGATTATTTTGGGTTTTTTCTTTTTTGACAGGAGGAAGCCGCCCTGAAGGAGGAGCAGGAGATGGAGCGCCGCAGGAAGGCTGAAGAGAAGTTTAAGGAATGGTTGGTGAAGTCGAATGAAAAAATCAGGACTAGTCCCCAAAAAAACAGCTATCCATCAAGTAAGTTTATTTGAATAATCAAATAATAGTAATCTTATTAACTATATCTTCATTTTTGGATTTGTTTTGCTGCAGTAATTCTGTAGCTTATTAGTTTAATTTGACTTTCAGATATTTATGTATGATTGTTGAACTGGTTTGTTTTTCTCAAGGTCCCTATGACAAATCCTACCCATCGCCCAGCTTCATCAATCCAGTCCCCTGGAAGCCAGTTCATGTCCCTCCTCCAGAAGCATCCGCTCATAAAACATCCAGCAAGAATCCTCTGAAACAGAGAAAAAGCCAACAGAGGCTCAGCGACACTTTTAGGCTGAGAAACACTGCGAGTCCAGCACATTTCCAGCAGAGGAGATGACACAGCAGGCCGACATTTATGTCATATGGTAACTTAGTTACGGCTCAAACATGATTTGTGCATCACCACAGCTCCTGAGCCAAGAACCTGCTGAGTCACACAAGGATTTGTTTTCTAAGATGGTTGTGGTGAAGACACAGTTGGTTTTGTTCTGTTTATATATTTTTTTTAATGGATTCAATCACATGTTTATACGATAGATATTTAAAAGTCCAGAATAAGTTTCTTTGTAGGTGTAATACATTTTTAATTTTGGTAAAAGAAGCACCTGTTTCTGTCTCCTTTGTGTGGTCATCAAAACCACATTTCATTGCACTGAATAAATAAGGCACCACCCGCACGACAGAAAGAAGGTGGCTTGTGGTCACAGCCAAAGATAGACCCAGCTTGGTCAAGTGCCCCTCACACTTCACACATTGTTGTGTGTCCAGCTGTGCCTTGTTCTTCTGTGGGCTGAGATGACGACAAAGTAGTGAGGGGGTGGAGAGAGAGAGCGAGTCAGCCGTAGGCTCAGTCTGTCTTAGCATCTCACTGTGATGCCAAAGTGTGAAGCCTGAGGTAAAAATCATTTAAATTATGCTTTTCTGATGTGTTTTGTGCCGTGGTTTGTTCTCCATTCTGTGGTTAATAACCCCTTAAAGTTCCTGACTGGTGTGGAATGTGTTGGTGATTGCAGTTCGGGGGAGGAGGCTGATAATGCATTTAAAAATGTTAATCATTGTGGGGTAGGCAGCTCTATGTGAAGTGATAACATTTTGCACGAGTAGTTATACTGCAAGAAGAATGTAAGCTGAGGTATTTGAACACTAAGCCTTGTAAACAAAGCCTTCCCTCCTGTCATGGACTGAGCTGGTTAGACACAGGGACACAAAGCAGTTTGAGGAAAAACTGGCTTTATTTTGTCTTCAATATAAAAGTCAAGTTACAGTTCTGGAACTTTAAGAGGCAACAGAAGATAAAATGAGATCATAAACTGCTAAAACGAATTCTACAAACCTGAATTGACCCGAAGAGAAGGGAAAGATGTATAAATATGTGCTGATTAGACCAATTTAGACACACAGGGAACACAATTAATAAACTAATATTAGGGGAGATAAATTACTCCATTTATCCCCCTATGATAAGGCAACACTTGGTATCTCCCAATCAGCACTTTCTGTATTTACTGTATTCACTGATGTACTTTCAGTGTTGCTTTCAAAGCTACCTATTTTGCTCTTTTGATGCACGTTGGCCACAGCAGTGAATAGAAACCTCCAGCACTACAAAACAGGAATAAGAATTGATAGAAAATGAGGTCAGCCTGAACCATTAATGCCAGGCAGGATTGATCCATGTTGCAGCAGAAATTGAGACTCATCCGATCAGGCAACGTTTTTCCAGTCTGTGTGAACTGTAGCCCCAGTTTCCTGTTCTTAACTGACAAGTGTGGCCACCAGTGTGGTCGTCTGCTTTTTGCTGAGCATTCAGAGATGCTCTTCTTTATATTAGGCTGTATTTTTATTGGTTATTTAAATTAGTGTTGCCTATCAACTCAAAGCAGGTTGACCATTCTCCTCATCAAGGCATTTTCACCCAGAGAACTGCCACTCACTGGATATTTTGTCCTTTTCAGACCGTTCTCTGGTAATTTGAGATGGTTGTGTGGGAAACTCCCAGTAGATCAGCAGTTTCTGAAATACTCAGTCCACTTATTCTGGCACCAGAATTGTTGCCATATGATTGGCTGATTAGATATTTACATAAATGAGCAACTGAACACTTGTACCTAACAAAGTGGTCGGTGAGTGAACTAAAGTTGAACTACAAATAGAAGTACTGTTTTCCAACAAAATTTAAATAATAGGGTGATATATGGAACCAATTATGTGTAGTTATTCATGTTTGTGTATCAAAAACTAAGAACTCATATGGCTGCAAGTGCAATCACACCTTAAAATCAGAGGTCTCTACTCAAAGTGAGCCTCAAACCCTTCGGCCCACTGTCTTATAATTCATGGTAAGTTTTGTCTAGTAATTTGAGTTTAATCTATAACAGCATTTGGTAACGAATTAATTCTGTCTGCCTCTTTCAGGTTATACTAAATAGAAAATCCATTTCCCAAGATGCAGTGGTGCAGATGGGCTGGCAGTTGGAAATCACAACTTCCAAGACAGGTAGGAGGCGTGTCTTACACTGCCTCAGAAGTAAACTGAGCAGGGCAGGGGTGTAGCAGGCACAAAGAGTGATAGTCTAAAGGGCAGAAGGACAGACTACACTTGTTTGAAGAATGTGACTAATCGTACTGTAGATATGGAAACCAGCTCAGGATGAAGAAACAGCTTTTGGCTTCTGATTGTTTTTTTTCTTGAGCAAAATGGATTCTGATTCTTGCTCTGGGATAATTTAGCTGGTTGTGTAATGTTTTCCGTTTGTTGAATAGAGGTTAAAGAATGGGGTTAAAATAACAGAAGAAATGAGCTGCTAAACTGCATCTAACAGATTGTTTATAATTTATTTATCAAGCTCTGGATGGGACTTTCACCTGGAACCACACTGCTATACTTCTGCCAGTTTACAACAGATTGTCTGCTTTTTCTCAAGGATGTGACTGCCGTTTGTATAAATATTCTAAGTTTTTATTGACACAACTTGGAAGGGAACAGTTCATTTGCACAGAGGCCAACAGGTCTTGGCTCTCGTGTTTCAGCGACAGTGTTTTTGCTCTCTGTGTTCCTTTTGTCACCATGCAGACTGCTGAGCCAGAGATCGAGGACTCTTTTGACTTTCTTTTTAAAATCATTCTCGTTGGGGACTCGGATGTTGGGAAGACCTGCGTGGTGCAAAGCTTTAAATCTGGCATCTTCATTGAGAAGCAGCAAAACACAATTGGTGTGGACTTTACTGTTCGTACCCTGGATATCGATGGCAAGAAAGTGAAGGTAGGTGATTCTTATTTTATATTTTCGTATTTTATATATAAGAAATTGCTTTTGAGATGCATGTGGGTTCACTTTTGTGTTAAAGTAAAAAAATTGCTTTGTTTCAGTTCTTCAGAGAAAGGGGAGGGACTGACAACCTTTCTGTAATAACCTCAGTGTGTCTGTTAGCTTTCTGGGTGTGTTGGATTTCTCAGCTCCTGGTTAAATGTTACTTATCTAGTTTAAAATTCAGTTCACACCAGCAAAGTTCAGAAAGAAGTGCAAACTTCAAATACGATTCACAGCATACTTGAATAACTTAAATGTATGCTGTTGATCCGTAACACAGGCTGTATATCCGGTTAGCCCACATTTGTGTTTTCTGTATTTTGCAGATGCAGGTGTGGGACACTGCAGGACAGGAGCGTTTCCGCACCATAACTCAGAGCTACTACCGCAGTGCCCATGGAGCAATGGTGGCCTACGACATCACCCGGCGCTGCACATTTGAATCGGTTTCCCACTGGATCAGGGAAGTGGAGCTGTATGGAGCTGCCAGCGTGGTGCTCATACTCATTGGTGTGTAAAATGTTTGGGATTTTCAGACTTTTTTTTTTTTTTTTATCTGAGTCAGTACTCAATTCAGTTAAGTGATTTTAACATCCATGTCGATGCTGAAAATGACAGCCTCAACACTGCATGTAATCTATTAGACTCAAGCGCTTTCTCTCAAAATGTAAATGAGCCCACCCACCACTTCAGTCACATTCTGGATCTTGTTCTGATGTTTGGCATAGAAACTGAAGACTTAGCAGTATTCCTTAAAAACCATCTCCTGTCTCATCATTTCTTAATAGCATTTACAATACAATGTTTGTGTAGATTTCCTCCCACAGTCCAAAGACATGCACTTACTGGGATTAGGTTAATTGGTGATTCTAAATTGCCCATCGGTGTGAATGGTTGTTTGTTTCTCTGTGTTCGTCCTGCGACAGCCTGGTACAGGGCGTACCCTGCCTCCAGCCCTGTGACAGCTGGGATAGGCTCCAGGATAAGCAGAAGAGAATGGATGGATGTATTACACAGCAGCAGGGAATAAATTTACTGTAGATCTCTTTCTGAAAGTACTGTAATCAAGTTTAAGGATATAACTCCTCCATTATTATCCTCTTCAACACCATGCGCCAATGCAGTGCAGAGCAGTTACCTAAACTCTACTCCCACAGAGATTGATTGTCTTGATAATAGTTTTACATGCTCACTGTGTATGACCATGGATACTGTGCAAGCACAATGAGTTCTTTGTGCACATGGCTGCTGAGTTCGAAGCTGGGTTTAATTTACACTCCGGAATTTTATTGTACAAATGTATACATGCACCTGTGAGATGACATTATTTACTTGTGATTCTTTTTTTTTTTATTCCTGTGTAATTTTTGACATAAATATAATTCCAAGTTTCTGGCAGATAGGTGCCCCTCCCTGGTTCTGCCAGACTGCTTGCTCATAGATTGTTGGGGTTTTCTTTGTATTATTGTAGGGTCTTTATCCTAAAATATATTGTGCCTTGAGGCATCTTTGACTTGGTGCTACAGAAATTAAATTTAATTGAATTCCAAAAAGTGGTAAACTTTTTTTGAAGGGGAAAATCAGTTTCACTAATAGTTTAATAGAAGATAATACCAATCATAGCTGCAGATATCTGCTTCACCTCTGTTTTTACTAACTCTGGTTCTGTTCACCAATACAGGTAATAAATCAGACCTCCATGCCAAGAGGCAGGTGCTGTTTGAGGATGCGTGCAACCAGGCAGAAAATAGTGGTGTGCTGGCTGTTCTGGAAACATCTGCCAAGGAGGCCCAGAACATAGAGGCTGCCTTCATCCTTATGGCTCGGGAACTGATGGCACGCAATGGTATGACCATCATGAGTGAGGGCTCTGAAGACTCTCCTGAGTTCATGCTGAGTAACAGCTCTCACCCCGTGCCTAGTGGTGTGGCAGATAAAAAGTGTGGGTGCTGAGAAGACTGAAGCAGGGGGTCGTTTGAAGAGTGGTGACTGGTGGCCTGAATACTGAATTTACCTGTGTCAGACGTTTCTCTACCAGAGAAGGAATTCTATTTAAAAAGAATCTGAATGTTGCATCATGTGTTTGAATACTGGTTTTTGTATGTTTTGACTTTTAATATTTAACATTTTGTAATGTTACTCTGAAGATAATGAATGTGAGGACAAACCACACCTCTGCTGGAGGACTCTGTACACTGCACAACAGTAAACACTGCAGTTTCACATGTAACCTTACGTCTTTAATCTCTTTTGTAATTACCACAGCTTTAAGTCATTTGCAAGTCCTACATTGTTAAACCAGTTACAAATGTTAAAAAACAGTAAGAATTTTCAGTGGTGCTGTAACTGTAGCTGAAGTCTATCACATCAGACTATCACATTAACCAAAAGGTAGCACCCTTTAAATTCTGTGTAAACCTCTACTCTTAACTTCAAATATAAGACTACATTGTTTAAAAAAAATTTAATTTAACATTCTGCTGATTGAAGTCAAAACGGATGTACTTGGCTCCAACCTGGCAACTTAAGTATTGCTTATAAATTCATATCTTAAACTAATTAGGTTAAATATGGCAGCGGTGAAAACAAGTTAGGACCCACAGGGATGTTTTTTTTTAAACTGTGCAAATGTGTTACATGGTACAGTCACGCAGTCATAACGGTCTTTCTGAATCTGTCTACGCATGCTTGAAAGGTAACTATGAAGGAGGAACGCCAACTGAAGTCCATCCATGAGCTTAAACACTTAAAATGACTAAAATGTGTAGATGTTCCATTTG
>VOQJ01020483.1:31075-44532 GCA_015052665.1 Apistogramma diplotaenia | reverse complement strand
GGTGTTAACCTTCTGGGGTGAAGAGAAGTTTTGGTAATTTACTTTCTCACTGCTTAATGAGAAATTGTTTGGTGGGGGGGGGGGGTTATAACAGCCTTACCTCCTATTTTTTCTTTTTTGTGTCTAGAAAAGCATTATTATTATTATTATTTATCTAACATTTTTAGACATCTTGTGCTCACTCTAACCTGTTTCTTTTCTATCCATTGTTCTTTTGCAGGTTCACTCAGTCCCTCCATCTGCACCTGTACATGCCTGCAGCGCTGGCCTTCATGGCTGGCATCACCTCTATTGTCTACTATCACAACATTGAGACCTCCAACTTTCCTAAACTGCTATTAGGTATAGTAATTGATTTCTTTCACATTTTCCCGAGCGATGAAAGGTTTATTTACTTAGATCTTTACTGTTGAGCTCACACTGAAATATCCTACTTAGTTGGGATTCAATCATTTGCAGCACCAAAGTAAAGTGAATGCATGACTTATTGTGTTCGTGGCTTATAAAGCTGGGAGTAGCTTTGAACTTATTTGAATTTCCAATACAGAATGACAACTGATTATTGATTTACTAAACTCTTTGGGATTATATAAGAGCGCAGCAGGCTTGGTGTGACCATTTACAGATGACTGGTTCATTGCCTTCTGATAATGATGGAGAGCAGTGTCACAGAGGGGAATTGTTCTGCTCTGTGTAGATATTAATTATGCATTTTTCTTAGGAAAATTAATCTACAGTGAAAGCTCTGCACAGTTTGCACAGCAGATAAATATCTCCATGGTAAATATATGTAGTTTTTGTTATGAAATAATGATATTTATTGATAAATAAATCACAGTTTGCCTTTGTCCCTGAGTTATCCACATGTGCAGCTCATGTTTGCTCGTGGGACAATCACCACACAGTTTTCACTTCCTTCTCAGGCATTATTAACTCATCTGTGTGCAGCTCCCGATGCTTTACTCCATACTCCCATGGAGTCACCGAGCTTCCCTGGCTTTATTCTTACTCCATAGCTTTAAGGTTTCTGTTTCACAGCCAGGCAGAAATGTATCTTCTAAAGAGAGCCTCGGCTGTTAACACCCATGCTAGAAATGTTCTTCATTACAATGAAGTAAACACCGTTTGTGCATCTTACTGTTTCAATGTTGGCCAGCAGTGTAACCTTTGTGTTTCCACAATCAATCGTAATATTTACAATAAACCTGTTGGACTGACGTGATGTAGCTCTATCAAAGAATCACGATTGAACAAAGGGAACAGATTTACCTTCAGTTTGTTCAATTAAAGGTGACCTCAACAGCACTAAGAAACACACTGCAAAAGTATTGTAGTGAGAAGAGGGAAGAAACCAGAAAAAATATCATACATAGGTGACCAAACTAATATCTTAATGGTTCGCTTTTTGCTGGAGGACTGAAACACGAGATTAAATAGTGCCTCCACGTGGTAAATAAATTATAACACGAGTTGAACAATGGACACACTTGTATGAAATGTATCCAGCTCCGTAACAAAACACGTGCATTACACAAATCCAGTTTCAGATAGACTGATTTCATATTGGCGACAGACCTTTTCATTTAGACTGAAATCTAAGTCTGCTGTCGCGTTATTTATCATTTCCGTTTCTGGTATTTCACTGTCTGACTCTGATCCCTGCTAAATCCCTTCAGCCCTGCTGATCTACTGGGTGCTGGCCTTCATCATGAAGACCATCAAGTTTGCCAAGTACACCGAGCATGGCATTGGCCCCAGGCAGCTACGCTACTGCATCACAGGACTGCTGGTGCTGCTGTATGGGCTCCTACTAGCTGTAGAGATCAATGTCATCCTCGGCAGGGTAAGTGTGTACCTGTGTGTGCATGTGTTTGTCTGCTTACATGTGTGCAGGTATGTGTGGCCAGTGATTAGTGAAGCTACTGAGAGTGAGTTAAAATCATCTGGATGCAGTGATATTTGTTTTTTGTAGCTGTTAAATTGATAATGGGTATACTGGTGCATGTGATGGAGGTTATAGAACTTTTATGGCTGTCATTTAAATACAAGCACACATGCGCATCTATTTTAAACATGTTTATGAAGAAACAAAAATAGAAAAGTCTCAGGAGTATATAGCCAGGCTAGCCGGTGTGAGTGACAGTACAGCAGGTGTATCAAAGACACTGATGTGAGATTGGCTCTCAGCCTTGCTTCCAAGTTTCCTGAGGCCAGTTACAGTGCGTCCTGCAGCTGGGGAGCATATTTTTTCCCACAGACCAGTTTTATGAAACAGATAATGAAAATAATGATAGCTCGAAGCTGCAAACAATGTTAATTTTATGCTTTTTTTAAAAAATCTTTAACTCTGCAAGCCTAACACTCATCATGTGCATGAGTGTCATGGCAATTTTGGGGCTTTCAGTGATTTCTTTGAGCTGTTTAACCATTTTTAACTAAACATTACTGCAAGTGTATGTATATGTACATAAACATGTACAAAAACAAACAAACAAACAAAAAACAGTCATACTGGGAAGGTAAAACCAAAGTTTATTATCTGAATGCAAAGCAGATCCTTTCACTTTAATTTAAAGTATATTAAATAGATACTAGGTTCCCCACACTTGTGTGGTTCAGTGTGGGGTTTTATGTTGGTCCCTTATCATGTTTCTAGTATCTTATTAATAGCTTATTGATTGCACAACAAGATGATTATTCAGCTTTTGACATTTTCCGCCTGCTGACCCTTTCTGAGCGTGGAGAAAATGTCAGACCGGTGCTCACTTCTTTGTCTTTTCCCCTTCGATAATTCCGAATGTGTTTGTCTCTGTTAACCTCTGTGCTGAGCAAACACCTGTTACTAAATCTGATCGCCCTGATCAAACAGCAGAGAAACCGATTCTCCCATCAGCCCCTGCAGTCATTTGACCCATCAGACCTCCACTTGCTGAAGCACCCTTATCCACACAGTTCAAGTGTTTAAATGGCTTAAATTTATATAATTAGTAACTACTCTAATGTACGTGTTAAAATAATAGAAAAGAAATTACTGCATTTTTTCATTATATTTCACTAATCTCTGCACAATTTATCTCTGATTGGCTGCCATCATTATTATTATTATCATCATTAAAATCAAAGATTTTAAATTAATTAATGCTCAGGAACTTGCAGAATATAATTACTGAATATTTTCCTATGCTGACCCATTTTGAAACAAAACCATGAAAGGAGAAATAACCTTGCTAATAATTTTTCTTTTGTTAATATTAGATGTTTTCTGTGGCTTAATTGGTTTGCATAAGACTTCAAACACCACAGTGGTCATGCCTGTTAACTCTGGTTCCCAGTTTTCTACTTTCTACTTTTAAATTTCTTTAAGCTGCAGTCTATAGCCGTAGTTAAAGAAGAACTTCATCTCAACTGTTAACTTTACATTAGTCAGCAATTTCCACCAGACAGCTTATACTGCTTAGCTTTCAGCAATAAGACTCTGTTCAGCTGACATACAATTATCGCCAACTGTACATGGATTAGTCAGTGTTTCTCCTTATCAGTGACTTTTATTGTTCACTCTTAATCTTTGGGTAAGTGCAGGGAATTGAACAATTAATCAAACCTCTTCTTTCTGTCACAGCGCTACATGTGTTTCACCAATCCAACAGAGGTGAAGCCTCCCGAAGACCTTCAGGACCTCGGTGTTCGCTTCCTGCAACCCTTCGTCAACCTGTTGTCCAAAGCAACCTACTGGTGGATGAACACCTTCATTACCTCCGCTCACAAACGACCCATCGACCTCAAGGTCATCGGCAAACTGCCCATAGCAATGAGAGCACTCACAAACTATATGAGGCTTCGCAAGGCCTTTGAAGACCAAAAGGTTAGTACTATTCAGCAGATCTTTGTGAATAGTAAAGGGGGTTCAGTCACCGACCACTTTACAAAGATGTTAAACTCATAGCTCATGAGAGAAGCATTAAATGACCAATACAAGTTAAAGAGTATTATTAGTAAATATTATGCATAGTTTCTGTAGTAGCAGCCAGTGTTTAGAGAGTAGCTGTGGCTCAGAAGGTAGAGCAGGTCACCTGTTAATTGGAAGGTTGGTAGTTCGATCTCTGAGTTCTCCAGTCCGCATGCCAAAGTATCCTTGGGCAAGAGTCTGCAAGTTGCTCTCCAATGCATTCACTGGAGTGTGAATGTGTGTTAATATTAGATAGGAAGCTTTTAAAGTAGAAAAAACATGGCTGCATGAATGGCTGAATGAGTGCTCGAGTAGAAAAGTGCCAATTCATTTATTAGTGTGTGTCAAAAGCATTATTAATTATAGCTCAATAAATTACTGCATATATTGGATATGTACCAGACATTGATTGCAACAAACAAAGGGGAATTGCACAAAACTGTCATCCATCCATCCATCCATCCATCCATCCATCCATGACCTTGATATGAATAATTCAGGGTTCAGGGTCTGGAGCTTACTTTAGCTGATATATCGTGAGAAGTGGACCTTGGACATGTCATTTTTCCATCACAGGACTAACATTCACACTTACATTTACACCTGCAGGCAATTTAGGGTCACACATTCACTTAAAGTGCACATCTTTGGACTGTGGGTGCAAACAACACTCCCATAGAAATCCCACACAGGCAAAGGGAGCGCATGCAAACTCAGAACACTGTGTTTCTTTCTGATAATTATCAAGGGATCATTTTGGAGCTTGATGTCAGAGACACAAATAAGATTTTAAGTATTTATGTGAGAAGTCAGCATGTAGCTTGGCTGCTTATGGCCCCACACATCATGTTATTTTTACCCATTTTTTAAAGTTTCTTAATAAATCTTGTGCTTTTTATGTTTCTCTTGAGTATGTTTGCAGAGGTCAGTGGAACATGTGCATGAAGTGATCTGGGAATGCCACAAAAGTTTTTGTTATTCTGTCAAAAAAAATGAAAATGAAAAAACAAAACAACAAATGTCTTTCCTGCACTGACTCATCACTCACTGAACTGTGGGACCATTCAACTTTATTTGGACATCATAACTACGAGTACTTCAATAATGTAAACAGTGAAATGTCACACTGCCACGAGCATGCACACATGCTCAGACATATTCTCTATATTGTGCTTCTTTTCTTTAAGAAAATACCACAGTGGTTTAGCTTCCAGCGCTACTACTTTGCGTTTGTGCTGCTTTAGAAATGTGCTGATTAAGCCTTATGGTAATTTGTAGGACTAATGTTTTGGTGGTGATATATTAGATTGCATATTTGCTTACTATAAGGTGTTTCTGTTGTGTAAACCTCCATATATTAAAAATTAGAAAATGCTTCCAAAATGACTTTCTGTGGTTAGTTTGCTTGAGATCTTGTGGTATCCTGGTATCCTGGTATCCTGGTGATTGAATAGTAATTTGTAATGTGCCTCCCAGGAAGATTACATGTATGACAGCATAATAATTATGCATGTTTATTTGAGACTTTTATAGGCTGATGAAACAGCTCTCTTCTTTCTGTTCTTCTAGACTTGCTAATGTCAGTCCAGGCTGTCCCTCTTTCCTCTTTCCATCTCTGCCTCTGTGTCCATCTCACTTTTGGAGCACGTGTCAGGGGTCAGACGTGAAGGGCGTCCTCTGTAGGGTCATTGTTTTCCAGTGTTTGGAAGGTCACACTCAACGTCATGTCTGTATGTGTGTCCAGTGTGAATGCAACCCCACTTCCTTCCGGCAGGAGTAAGGGATGAGAGAGACTGAGGGATCCCAGTGGAACGGTGGGGAAGTGTGGTTGGTGCTGAAGCATTTAGAGGAGGGCCCAGAGGCGCCAGGTCATTCCCATTCTACTGTGAACGAGGCAACATCCTGACCCCTGCGGGGGTGAAAGCACTGCACTTCATGGGAAGCTAGTTTCAGTGTGAGTGTGTGAGAATGAAACATCCTCCTTCCCAGTTGTTTGAACTTGAGGTAGGAAGAAAGGATGTGCGTGTGTGTATGTGTAAATGCTGAGGTTTTAATATCAGCTTGTATAGAAGGATAGAGGGACATGATAGCGGTCACGTCTGTTCTCACAGTTCTGAGAATGACTCAGAGATGTTCACAGAGATGTGCACACGCAGGGAAAATGTCCTGGGACTGTTTGCTGCACCGTGACAGGCCAGATGTTTTCCTCTCATCGCTACTAACTGACCCACTTAACCGTGCTGTTGTGTTGTTTGGGAAATTCATATAATTGTATATATAAACATAAAATAACAGGAATACCTCCTTTAGTCAGCCTTGGAAATCATCTTAACCCTTTCAGTTTTAATCTCTTAAAATTCTGGCTGTTTGAAACGATTACAAAGTGTTTTCTGCATCATTGACAAGGTCCAATCCAATACCCCCCAGAGGAGTAATGTATGCTTTTTATATGATGCAGTGTAAAACTTGCCATTAATCATGCTCTCCTATGCAGCAGCAAAGGAGGATGACAGCAGCCCTGAAACTGACCTCATTTTATACTGCAGCTTTCTCTTGCACTGCTGTGAACCCAGTCTTGAGTTAATGGTGTTGATCTGGCTTTTATGTTCAAGCAATTAATTCCTCTTGCTGTGTTAGTAGGCTTTTATGCTCTCACCTAGTTTCCTTGACTTTTGTTGTTGAGCTAGTTCAATTCCACAGAGAAACAGCTCTGTAGTTTCTCTCCAAAGATGTAACCATCTAGTTTACCCCTCACTCATAGCTATGTTTATCATGCTAATAGAGACGTGTGATTAGTGTTTGCAATTTAGACCTTTAATAATCCAAATTTTGCCGCTTAGCTGTATTCAGCAAAAAACATTGAGAACATTCGGTCATCATGCTGATTTTTTTCCCCCCACCTTTGGTTCTTCTCTTTTTATTACCCTTAAGAAGCCTCAAGGCACAGCCCCTCAAGGTCCAAAGTGGATCTGGCAAGCCCTGAGGAAAGCATTCGGCAGACCTCTCATCCTCAGCATCACGTTCCGCTTCATGGCAGACCTGCTGGGCTTCGTCGGTCCTCTGTGCATCTCTGGCATCGTCCACCACATCAGCAAAGACAATCGCACCATTCAGCCACCGGTGAGGTCATGCCCACAGTAACAGATATTGAGATAAGTTTTATTACATTTGCGATGGACATTTTAGAAAATTCGGGCAATGATAATAGCTTCAAACCTACCCATGACATCACACGGCTTCCTCTTGCCTCTCGAAGGTTACGATTACAGTTAGGTGAGACATTTATGATGCCCTGTGTCCCCTGTACACCTGCCTGATGGCGCACTAATTTAAGTCTCATCAAATATTTATGAGACTTATTGCTACAGGATCAGTCTCTGTTTCTTAGATTCAAGCACTCGGGTATCTTTCTGTAGGAATACCTCTTCAATTATTAGTTTGAAAGTCATGTTCGATGCAATGAATGGTAAGGAAGAAAAACAACTTAAGAGGCACTCAGTAAATACTGTAGTGACAATTTCACCAATGAGTATCAAGCGAGAACAAAACATGAGGAAGATTCAGGGATGAGTTGCTGTGGACATTTCTAATCAATAATTTGTAATTCCTTCTGGGAGAATGATCCCAAAGTAATGCAGGGTTCATTAATTTTTGAGGGAGATACCGTGTCCGTGTTCTGTAACCTGTATTTTACTTGGTTTCCAGCCTACACCCACATATCAGCTGTGTGTGTGTCACTGCAAAGGCTCTGCCTCATTTCAATTAAATTGAGTTTCATGCACAATATTAAAGCTCGCTCTGAAAGGGAGATAATGTGTTTTAAATGGATGTTGTTTTCCTCTACTCTGAAGTGACGAACAGAAGGAATTTTAGTTGAACTTCCAGTTCCTGGGTTCAGCCTGTATTACTGAGAGCGGTTTCTGCCTCGCTAACAATGACAAATCAGTCCGTTTCTGCATGTTCCTTTCTTTGTGTCTGCACTTCTAGATGAAGCTGCTTGGTATCTATTTCATTTCCTCCAAAGAGTTTCTGGAAAATGGATATGTGCTGGCTGTGCTGCTCTTCTTTGCCCTACTCCTGCAGAGGACTTTCCTCCAGGCCTCCTACTATGTGGCTATCGAAACAGGCATCAACCTGCGCGGAGCCATACAGGTAAACTGTACTCATACATTCTGTAAAAACGTTTATTAGGTCAAGTTGATTACTTTACTAATCTGTTTGTATTTCTGTGAGTGAATGTGTACTTTGGGTGAAATGTTGGAAACCTGGAATCTGATAACAGTTGTTGATACATTCATTGAAATTTACTGTTATTCAAAAGCTGAAACTTTTTTCCTTTTACTTACATTTATCAGCTTAGTAGAGCTTAGTAAAGGTGCCATAATATGCCATAATAGATACATTAGTTAAACACCTCTTAGATTTTGATCCATATTGACATGATAGCATCACACAATTGTTGCAGATTCGCGAGGTGCACATCAGTGTAGGGACTCTCCTATGCCACATTCAGAGTCACTTAAACCACTTTTCCACCCTGATTCTGTTGCTCAGTTTGAACTTCAACGTGTCGTCTTGACCTTTTCTACGTGCCTAATTGTATTGAGTTGCTGCCATGTGGCTGATTAGATGCCTGTGCTAGCAAGCAGTTGAACAGGTGTATCTAACAAAGTGGTTGGTGAGTGTGTATTTATGTGTTGTATTGTGTATAAGAGCTTCTTCACTAATGCTTACTACAGGGAAAAGCTGTTACTGTTAACCCTTTCATATACTTTGTTCACTCCGCAGACTAAAATCTACAACAAAATCATGCGTCTGTGCACCTCCAACATGTCCATGGGTGAGCTAACCGTAGGTCAGATCTGCAACCTGGTCGCCATCGATACCAACCAGCTTATGTGGTTCTTCTTCCTTTGTCCTAACCTGTGGGCCATGCCAGTACAGGTACAAAGCATGGTTTTCTCCTCTGCACTGTCTGTAGATACCTTTATGGGTTTTCCATTTAGAGCAGCACTAAATTAAACTGAATCATTGTGCGTTTTAGGCTTTAATTGTGTTTCTAAAGATAGCTTGATACGTAGAATTTTTTGTTACTCTGTGCTACAGAGTAGCAGTGGGTTACATATAACTCAGAGAGCTGCAGCTGCAGCTGCTGTTTTAGCTTTTCTTTCACTCACTGAAGAGAACAGAAGCACTGTGCTGGATAAACCAGGTCCTTCTGTGGAGTTTTCTTACAAACAAGGAAAAGTTCTGTTTAAATTCTGTTTGACGAATGCATTTACTTCCTCAAAAAAGCTTTTGCAAAGCAGTTTTATTGTGAAATCCTTTAAATCCTTCCTGTGTCATCACATTTACTTGCTAGCGTTCCTCATCTTCTTCCTGTTCAGAACCTTCGGGATGGTTATTTATCCAATTATCCATAAACAGAAAAAGGACTAGAGGTCCAAAGCTCTGCAGTGAACTTTAATGTTGTCTTAACTACCAGTGATTCAGTGGCATTATAACCACACTGGAGAAAAATGGTGGTCACAGCTCAAGTGGTCCCTTCATATTTTCTCTGCCTCATTTATTTATGTAGGCTCTGTGGCTGCTTATCCTGCAGTCCTTTATTGCAGATCTATAAATAATGCTTTACACTATGTTATAGTGCAGTGAATAGTGTGACTCTGTTACACATTTGTTGGCTTTTTGCCATGTTGCTGCATTGCTCTTGTATTACATATTGTACTGTTACAGTTTTTTGCTTGTTTGGTTTTATGCATTCATACGTGTTAGCTGCCCTTAAGATAAGATTCAAGGTCTTTATTACACTGCATTTTTTAAATTAGATTGTTCTTGTGTTTCTTCATGGTATCTCTGTTTTTCTGTAGGTTGCTTTTGATTGCATCAGACTTATAGTGTATTCTTTCTACCATGTGGGGAAAAAAGGACTGCATAGAGAGGCTTAAAAACTGAGCGTTAGGTGTTATAAACCCTTCTGGAGATGAACACTTTGACTGTTAATGCACACAGATGACCTTTATGCACTAGTTTAAAATAAGTGGATGCATAATTTATGTCCAGCAGCACTGTTATTCAGTGTGCTCACTTTTATACCATAAAGGTGAACACACTCAATATATTGGACTTCAATATGACCACTGTTTATAATGAAAATGAAATGTCAGCAAACCATAGAGATTTTATGTCACAGGAAACCTGCAGAAACTCAGAGGTTTTATCTTTTCATCTGTGTTTTCTCAAGAGCCGACACAATACATTTTTCATGTCATTTTTCTTCCTTCTGGCCTGTATCGTTTCACCTCAGATGAAAAAAGTGGTTTTGACTTAAGCATAAATGTGGAGAGATTTAAGGACATTTAAAAAAAATTTGAATGCATTTATTTTTGCCGCAGGTCTAGTGAACGTCCCAGTCCTGTGCTGATGTACGATGTGTATTCTGGGCTCTGGGTTTAAGTCTTTTTGACACCTTGCATTGTGTTTGGGTGGAAGGGGGGGAGCGTATCTCTTTACAGCAGGAAATACTGTCCCAAGAATGGAGCATAAAGCCACTTTTATTTTAAAATACTAAAAAAGATGAAAGAGGCTCCTCAAATACAAGTCCCAGGGCTTATAAATCCTACCTGCACTAAATCCCTCACACATAACATGTGCAGACATAGTTTCCCCTTGTTTACTATTTCTCTCTTCTCGTTTTTTCAGTCTTATATTTTCTGCAGACATTTGAAACACAGAAGCAACAATTTGCTTGACTTGCACATCAAACACTAAATGCAGGTTTCACCTCTCATCTGAAAGGTTTCTCCAGTTGAAGGAGCCTTTCGACCTTTTTTTAAGCTCCAGATATTTAAAAATCACCAATAAACATTCAAGGCATTGATATAAACTCTATCAGTAAAGAGATGAATAATAAAGAAGAGAACATCCTGTGACTCTGACAGTATCTCTGAGGTTTCAGCAGCATTTGTATTCACTGGCTGTACCCACCTGTCTGGGAATGAATCCATTGTACTCGCTCTCTGCTGCCTCCTGCACTGAGCTTTTGAAATTCACCGCTGATACAGATGTGTCAGCTCTTTACCCTTTTCACAGAAGCCGTTATCTCTAAATTCCTCTGTCTTTCTTAATATTTTAGTTGTCTGACCAAAAACACAACAACAGTTATTTCTGTATTTCAGCTGTAAAAAGCCACCCAACATTTTCTCAGAGATGAGTCATGACCCCAAAGATTGAATTGAAGCCTCGGTTGTTTTATTTCTTACACCTGTGCTTTTCCTCCCGAATGTCTTTTACAGGCAGGTAGCAAAATCCAAAATAAAATGATGAATGCTCGGTAAGTCAGTGTTGGCTTTAAGCAACCAGTTATGCGATCAGTCTTTTATCCGTGATAGAAAAAGGCCCTTCCTGTCATTTTGCTTTTGTTAACAATGGCTCTGTTCCATCAAGTGTCACAGTGAACCATGGCAGTGAACCAGCAAAGACAATAACAGGAACCTGAATGAGATCCAGTCTTTTTTAATATTATTAATTACACCTTCGCTTTTCCTGCTTTGACAAACCGAAGTATCTGTGGTTACAGGGTCAGTTATGACTCATGAGCAATCCTCTTTTTGTTGAATTGTTTAACTTTTTCCCTGCCATTTAACATTTTTGTAAAATGATGCTTATTACCATTTATTGTGAATTTATATTCACAGATTCACAAGAAACTGATCTCCGTGGTTTGCTGACTTTGTATTTTCATTTAAAACTGTGGTCATATTGAAGTCTTATTTATCCCGGGGACTTGATATTATTAAAGTGAACACACTGAATAACAGTGCTGCTTGGCATAAATTATACAATCCACCTATTTCACACTAGTGTATTAAGGTCATCTGCTGAGTGCATTAACAATCAAACTGTACTGGACTCGGTAATGTGTTAGGAACAAATGAGATGCCACATTGTTTGATGGAAATTAAAATGATCAACCTACATAGGCAGTGGAAAAAATGATGTGGCATACAACCTTTGTAGGGCCTGTCCTTCCTTGTATGCATGTTTAGCAACATGAGGGCACGCTCCTAATGAGATGATGAATGGTGTTCCTGGGGATCTCCTCCCAGATCTGGACCAGGATATGCTGGACAGTCTGAGGTGCAACCTGCTGGTGTTGGACAGACTGAAACATAATGTCCCAGATGTGTTCAGGTCAGGTGTGCGTGAGGACCAGTCAGTTGGTCACATGTGCTCAGGGTGAAAAGCACAGGGTGCTAGAGTGAAACCTGCCAGTTCTGGTATTCTATAGTAAATACCAATCAGGCTCCATGGTGCTGTACAGTGAGCACAGGGCCCACTAGACGACCTCGAGCCCTCAGGCCACCTCCCTGAACTCTTTGACTGTTTGGTGACAGACATTCACACGGGCGACCTGCTGGAGGTCATTTTGTAGGGTCTGGCAGTGCTCATCCTGATCCTCCTTGCACAAAGGAGAAGATACTCATCCTGTTGATGGCCTAAAGATCCAGCTCTTCTAGAGTAACTGCCTGTTTCCTAGAATCTCCTCCTTGCTGTTGAGGCTGTGCTGGGAGACACAGCAAACCTTCTGGCAATGGCAAGTGGCCTCCAGTGCACCTGTCGTTAATGTCATTAACAGCAAAGCAGCTGAAACTCATTAACAGCCGCCTCTGCCACTTAACCGAACAGATCAATATTCTAGAGGTTTAATGCTACTGTATTTCTTTCACTATAAAAACTAGTAATATCATTGATATTATTAAAACAATACAAACATTTGATGTTATTGTTTGTTGTAATTAATCTTTATATTTTTAATTTGTCATTTCTTTCCTTGTGGTATCAGAAATGATGTGTGTCAAATATTTTCCTGGGTATCGATATTGAGTTTGAAATTCTAGTACCATGACAATCATAGATGTAACTCACAGACACAGAAACTTACAACTTGGTATTAAGTAACTACGACTAATAAAATACTATTTTCACCATTAATTTTACTCACCAAAAGCTTAATACACAGAAGGTGATTTTATTTATAAGATAACTACATTAAAACCACTTCAAAGGCACCACCAGCAGAAACATGGTGGAGGTCCAGCACAGTGACTTTAATTAGTGACGGTGAGCAGCTACATCTGTCTTTGTCATTATTATTATTACCTTTAACAGGAAGTCCCATTGAGATTGCAGGGGAGACATTATAAGGGAGACATATAAACTCAAAAACATCTCAAAATGCTAAAAATACAACATGAAATATAAATCACATCAGTATACAATGTATTGCATAAGATAATAAATTGTCTGCAGAAATGTGGCTGTAATGTCATACAGACCTCTACACTTATTTTATATTTTATATCCCCATCAGTAATGGGTCTTTTTTTTTTTTTTTTTTTTTTTTTTTTAATTTTTTTGTTTTTTTTTTTTTGTTTTAATTTTTCTATTATATTTTTTTTTCCCTCTCTATAATTTTTTTTTTTTTTTCCCCCCCCCTCTCTCCTTTTCA
>VOQJ01020483.1:10306-26905 GCA_015052665.1 Apistogramma diplotaenia | reverse complement strand
GTCTGACTCCGGCAATCATAACCAAAATCGGTACCAGGCTGTGGTGAGTGCACGTGTGCTTAGTTGGCAAAATGTGGACAAAATCTCTTTCAAAGTGACTCCTTTTAACATTTTCTCCCTCTGCCTTACCACCGTCCTCACCGTACCTCTTTGTCCTTTGCGCTGCATGTTTTACAACCCCCCTCTAGTCATCCTCTAAACCTTTCCCTTTGTCCTGCTCCTCCTCCTCCTTGTCCCGATACATCCAGCCACTGAAGGTGGTGAATCGGAAGCACCCCCCACGGGATGATTGGAACAACTATGGCTCACAAGGGAACCATGAAGGCGATGGACCCTTCCAAGATGTGGACCAAGACATCTGCATCAAGGTAACAGAGACAGTCAGAAAGACCAATGAGCCATCCTCTATACTGGGCTGCAGGTGATGTAGATAACACCTAAAGCAGTGGTGCTGCTGCTTTAACCCACTTTTGAAATTTACATTTACCATTTGTTGGAGATTAGCTGGTGGGAAGTGAACGCCTTTTCTTAGATTGTGTTTTGGTTTTGGGCTGTACTGACATGTTCCCTTTTTTATAATCGAGATGCTGTTTGTTCTGTATCTGTATTTATCCAAAAATAAGGTCGATAGGTTTCACATTCCCCTTCCACACTGGATCAAAGTCTTCAGAATAGACCATCACTGCTCTTCACAGCCATTTTCATAGCTGAACCAATTGGTTTGAAATGTCATCATCACAGCACAGTCTGCACAACATGCACCATATTTTGGACACTGATCAGATTTTGAGTAAACTTATAACATTATTTTTATTTTTTATGCTCTGCAGTGCCTGCATTTGCACTCATGTGCTTATGATTAGCGTTTGCTTTAGAGCTGCCATCCAGAAATGAATACTTGACTGTCTGCAAGTGCAATTTTCAATAATGTGGGAAATCCAAGCATTTTGACACATGTCATGCAATGCATAATTTATTCTCTGTGTGCCACCTAAATATTCTGGAAGCAAGCGAACAACACCAGTTATCTTTTTTTCCCAGCATGACGTGAATAAGAATTAGGCAACATTTTATTTTTACCTCACAGCCAGTACGCATCATTTCGACAAGGATGACGCGTTTGCTGTTGGTTTGTCAAAGAGAGAAGTTATTCTTTGATTGGTTTATTTGCTAGTTGAGCCTGTGGCATCTTTTCAGATAACAAATGGTTATTTCACCTGGGTCGATGGTGCACCAACACTTTCAAACGTGGACATCAAGATTCCCTTTGGTGAGTGTCAGGCAGTGCCATGTACAGGCTGTCTGTCCTGCACCGCACTTGTTTCTTTATCTGGTTACTGGCTCACTCAGTAATGTTGCATTTCCTTCATGAAATGTCTCAGGCAAGCTTACTATGATCGTGGGCCAGGTGGGCTGTGGAAAATCATCTTTGCTACTGGCAGCACTGGGAGAGATGCAGAGAGTGTCAGGAACCGTCAGCTGGAACAGGTCAGCTCTGTTTCTTTTACTTATTATTTGATGTTTGCAATAATATGTGTTAATCCGTCGTGATTCAGAATTTTTCTTTTATGATCTGAATAAGTAAAGTTTGTGTTGCTTCATCAGCTTGACAAACGGAGGTGCTCCTTTGGTCCGCAGTGAATCATTGATCCTAAAAATTAAAGTGATTAAGAGTTGTAATTATTTGATATTTTTATGATTAGGATTCTTCAAGAGGACTGTGCAGATCTCATTAGCATGATAGTGTTTAACAGCAGTTCACTCCAGTACATCAATCAACCCTCCCATCCATTCAATTACAAGGCAAGAAGACAAATCTGCCTCTGGGGAAACAGTTCACTCTCTAAAATCAAATTCAGTCCAAAGGTGAAAGGTTAATTTCAGGTAATGTGCTACCCTGAGAGACTCAAACCACTCCAGCTGATGTCCCGTCATGTTCTCCTGCTATGCTTTTCCAAACCTCTCTGATAACTGATCTGTCATGGGCAGGTTTGTCCTTTTGCTTATGTGTTTTTGTGCAGCTATCTGTGCCGCTGACAGGACAGTTACCAACAAAATCTGACTTACAAGCACCCTGTTTCCATGACACAGCAATATAATATAAATAGATTTGTAGGTCAGTGAAATGAGCCAATATGGCAGATTTCCTTTTTTTTATGGTTGGGTGGAACAGCGTGGAAGAATGTGGGCATCCTTTTATGCGCCACTGACCCAGATACAGTTGACTGCATTTGGTAGAAAATCCCAACTGGTTTGCAGTGGCTGCAGGCTAGAAACCCACCTCTTCACATGACATCTGGGTATGCCTTTTTACCACTTATTTCTTTGTTTCCCTCAGAAATAATTTTCCAGTTGTTGACATCTGGCTCATGTTTCCCAGTTGAATTAATTTATCCCAACAAATTTTTTTTTTTTTTAATGAATGATTCCAGATCAAAGGAACAATTTTCAAAGCAAAACTCTTTGATTCAGACCCCGAGTTTAGCAAATAAAGTCTGTGAAAAATGAATTTATTGAAGATTATTAAAGACTTTATTCAAATAACAATAAATTGCTATTCATATACTATGTGGTTAATAAAAATAGGACAAGTCAAAGGTTTTAAAAAGAGCTAGCAACTGAGCTGAATTTGTAATATTTCATCACAGACTGTATGTATTACAAGTAAAGAGTGATCCATCCATTCACAAATAAAATGACATTTCCATTATTGTACTAAAATTAACCATTGTGAGAGCCTTCAGATTTACTCTGGGACCCTTTGAGTAATTTAAACTCCCAGATGTAAAAACCACTGTGCTAAATGAATGTGATATAACTTCTGCATCTTCCCATTGAACAGTAAGAGCACCATTATGTAATAGCCTCATCCTGATTGGACACATTTGAAGTGAGAATCTTTTCTTCATTGTAATCTGGATTATTTTGACCTAATAGTTTGAACACAGCTTAATAGGAAATACATTATTAAATTAAAATTTGAGCTTAACATGTTTACTGCTGTAGAAAACATTTAATATTTTTTACTAATAATAAGAAGGGGGTTGTTGATGAGATTGCCAGTGGTTTTGGTCTCTGCGTCTGTTTTGGCTGCCACCAGTTTTGTTTTATTTAGAGTTCAGAGTTATCAGCTAACAGTAGCAAGCTTGGCTGGGAGGTTGCATTCATTTGAAATGCAAAGATTCACAAATCTACTAACTGCTGTTAACTAACAGAGCATTAAAATACTGGAATCGAACCTGCCAAAACTGAAGTACAAACGTCTTGAAGGGGCTCTACCACACAGCAATCTTATTTGCCGGCTGGTTCCATTGAAAATCATCTAAAGCCATCTAAAAGGCACCAACAGCACAAACACGATGGAGAGGTGCAGTTCAGTGAGTCAGTTTCTCACGGCGCGCAGCAGTGCAGCGGCTTCTCTAGAGTGGCTACAACTCTTTGTCTTAGGACACCTGTCAAGGAGGACACACCTCTAATTCCAGTATCCAGGTAGATGAGTCATTAAAAAGGTTATGCTGTCTAACTATGGGTGCATTGAGTTGGATTTATTCTTCAACCTTGGATGTTGCTGCATGTTCTGGACTTTCTGGCTGAAAATATGTTGAGAATATGAGCCTTTGCTGGTTTATGACAGCTTACTCTGATTGTTTTCCTTTTTTTCTGCACTGATGAATTTTTACTTGTGACCAAGTTGTCCTGTTCGTTTCTTGGCGCCCCTGGACTGCCAATCGTTGATTTCAGCTGAACAAAACCCAGTGGGTCTAGAAAAGCAGACCACAGTTAAAACAGCACAACTCAAAGTGAATCCTCGTATAGTGCCAGATGCATTCTGGGAGTCTTTAGCCTCTACTTCCTGCAACCGAATGTCTTGTCACCTACCTAGGATGGCGTTGCTATCCAGTCTCCACTTGTCACCAAATTTAGGCTTTTCCACTTGATTGTCACAATGTCCCTGGCAGTGAAACATACACTCACACGCTCCTTCAGAGTGGGTGCCAAGACTCTCCTGGCACTCCCTCTGATATTAAGTTGGAATGAACTCCAAGCATGCCAAGTGCTTGAGCGTCTAAGTTATTATCTGCCCCTGAGAGTCTAAGCGGCTGTCAATTTGAGTTGCGCTGCTGAAGTATTCAAACATATAATCAGAGCAGTTTTCCCTCTTTTTCCACCGTTTTTCCTGTTATTGTTGCGCAATATACGGTATCACTAAGAAACACACACAAACCTGCAGGTTAAATGAGATCAGCTTGTGCCGGGCAGGGGCTGAACACATGACCAATCAGACGCGTGAGCATGTGAACTTCTCAGATATATAAAGACAGTCTCATGGAGTTGGCAGGAATTGCTGATTCAGAGTCAGCTGTTCGTGACTGGCTGATGGCGTTTATGACTCTGATGCCTTGTGTGAACTCACCACGCTCAGACATGTGTTTGTTTCTTCGAGCATTTAAACCTATTCTGGTCACTTGGGGGGGAAAAAAAGGACTCTTACCACAAGGGCCATTGAACAGCCGTCATGGAGGTTCCTCATTAGATTGCTTTCCCCCGTGTTCATGGGAGATGTGTTTTTCTGAGCGCTTTAACGATTACTCGTCCACCTTGGCTTACAGAGTGAAAAAGAACCTCCTTAACCTTTGAAAACTAAAGCTTCGGGTTTTATTTTCAAATCACGTTTGCTTTTTCTGAGCTGTGACATTACAGCGACTGGAAATGTTAGTGAGCTAGTATGACTGAACCATGAGAAAGAAGTCAGACTTGAGTCTCTCTTTGCAGAGGTACTTGATTTTAATAAGGTCTGATAAGATTTTAAATAAAACAAACCTGTTGAATTACAGGTCACAGAGGGTGGCACCTTTCCTGTTATGGGTGACTATCGTATAAAGACTTAATTTAGTTCTTCCACTGGTGGAAACCACACACAGACATTTCATCGCCCACCTGCTCCCTCTGGCTCCTGTTGTCCTCTTCAACTCTTCTGCTCTCCTAATCCAAATATGGCACAGAGCAGGTGGCATCTGGGGTTTCTCTGTGGTTCAAGTACGTGACGATTTGCATCTTGACCTCAATATCAAGTCAAAATGCAGACGCAGTACACCCAGAGTTTAGCCATTAGAAAGGAAAGTTGTAACCCTAAAATATACCTGGTGTAATTAACCACAGCATATTGACCACCTTACTCAATGTCTGAATTACTACATAAAAAGTGCACTTTACTGTGGAAGATCATGAAGTTTGTGGTTTGTAAACTGTTTTAATTTACTGAGCTGAAGAGACTTAATTGATGCTTCAGTCTTAGGCCACAGTTACATTATGGAAAACATTGGTTGGTGATTAAGACGCAACCAAAATCATTGCAACCATGCTGCACTCTTAACCTCTACTTAACCGACTACTTGCAATTGGTCCCAGACAGCAAAAAAAATTCAGTGCAGTCAGATGCCAGCCACTGGATGTTCATGGCCTCACTGAGGTTGCCAACCTATTTTTCCTCTAGTATGACTGCGGCCTTAAAGATAAACAGGTAAATCATTACAGATCTTCCACAGTCTGGAGCCTTTTGAGCTCCTCCCCTCCGGCCTGCACAAGGGAGAAATGCCATTAAAAGCTGACCAGAATCAGCACTTATCCATCACATATGAATCACTGCTGTTTGCAACACTATTATATACACTTATACTTTATGCACGTACATGATTAATGTGTATATATTGTAATGTCGACATTGTCTGTTGCACAATGTCTCCACTGTTTACCAGAAATAACTTCCTTAATATACTCGGCTGAGAGTGCTGATTCTGATTTTGAGCACCATTACGCTCTGTCATCATCAAGGGAGCTTTGAGTTGTACTCAGCCTGGCTTTGAAGGTTAGACTTCTGTTTCTTGCTGCTGATAGAAAGTGTCAAGTGTGACTCCCTTATAAAAGATCCTCCAGCACAACCTCTTTCTAGCTCAATCAGACATAAACGCTGTAAGTCATCAGCTTCTTCATGATTACGCAGTTGCTGCAATGGCTGCAGGGAAAACAACACACTCGAGTTTCCGTCTTTAAGTGCCATCAGGTGATTTTGTGTGATTAGGTGACTCCTAAACAAAGATGAGAACAGAGATGGAAGTGCGTGATCATGGCCATTTGCTTGTTTCCCAGCAAGGTTGGGATAGCACGTGTAGAAGAAGAAACCATTATGTATTTCTCTGTGGACAACTGGATCTCTTTATTTAAAATTGCAAAATCTTTCTAGTTTGCACATAGTTGCAACATCACGACTATACCAAGTGTTATTTAGATGGACAGTATATGGTCCTAGTGTGCTAATTATTTTATGTCAGTTGCCCCATTCTCAATTATTGGCTTGCTCTTATATATTAAATAACCTGAAGGGGTAATTCTAGTAGACTAAACATTGTTGCTTTTTGAGGAAAACATATAATATTTTCCAAGTAAACAAAATTTCCATTTTGGCTCATCACATCCTGAATAGATTTGCTGTCTGTTTGCTTCTACTTGTTTTCACACAGTCTGTGTGAGCGTGCGCGTGCACCACGTCTGAGCCTCTAAATATCAGTCAGTCCTCCCGACAGCTGTGCCCTCTGGTTGATGTAATGCTGCCCCAGTAAACTTTGGGTAAATCTCCCCAGTTGTCCTCGGATGTGATCGGAGTCACCTTCTCAGGACAAGTGTGAGAGGTGTCAACTTATCACACCTAAAAATACACCGCGAGCTTCAGCTGAGCGTGTGCAAAGCCAAAAAGCAGCCAGTCACATCCTAATGAATTTTAGGGTAAGGACTGTGAATGTTTGTGCATTTTGCCACATGAAAAAGAGTTTGTTGCAATAAAGAGCCACAATTAACAAGTTTCCCTTGGCCTCAAATTTAAAAACAACAACAACAAAAGAACAGTTGCAGATTTGCATACAAGTAATATATATTTTCCTGTTATTTACAGCTTGCCAAACCTGGAATCTGAGGGGGATGAGAGGTAAGTGCTGCATAATCATGTATGTCAGTGAGGCCTTAAAGCTCTCAGACCGCTTCAGCTGTTTTCTGTGTGGACTATTTTGAATGAGAAAGCTATCTGACTGAGCCGTTGCTCAGAAACAATTGTGAACAGTATAAATCAGTATTACTGTTGACAGTTCTGAATTATCAGTGGGTTAGTAAACACATATCGAAGCCTTATTATAGCACACTGTGGCTGATTGTTTCGGTTTGTCGCTCAGCTTTCCCCCCCTGCATGCACACACAGTAAGGCTTCCATATTCCAAGTATTTGTGTTTACTTGTTTACTTTTGAAGGCCGATGTTTCGTCACTAACCGATGCCTCTGTTTCTGTCTAAGCTGATTCTGACTGAACGTGAAACTCTTCGCTGCTTGTGTCTAATAATAGCGTGATGTTTTATGGGTAGGAGCAGAAGAAACAAAAAAACCCCAGGCAACACAAATCTTATCTCTGTTGTCATAGGCTGGTTGGGCCACAGTGACCGGAGAAAGATTCACATGTGTTAAAAATGTCATTTAAAAGTAAATTAAAAGCAGTTTTCACCAACTCACAACACTAATGAAAAGCCAATTTATGTACGACAAGGTTTTCAGCTCCTTAGCCATTCAAGTGCTGCAAAAACCTACCGCAGCAGAATCAGCACTTATTCAGCACACACGATGCAGTACTGTTTGCATCACAATTATACATGCATGCCTGTTCATGATTGTTTTGTATAATCTATATACTATTGCATTACTTGGGTTGTCTGTTGCACATTGTCTGCATTGCTCAAGAGTCGCTGTCAATCATGAAAAAAAAATTCCTTAATATACTTGGCTGATAATGCTGATTCTGATTTTGAGCACCATTACTCAACATCAATATTAGGAGAGCTTTAAGTTTATTAAAGTTAGAAAATGTGGTAAATTTTCCAGCCTGGCTTTGAGGATTAGACTCCCAAGTGTCCCTTGGGAAAGATACTGATTGTTAAATTACTCCCGATGCATCCATTGGAGTGTGTTTGATCGCTACTCTCACTGAGCTCTCAGTGCTCAGCTGGAGCAGAAAGGCACTACATAATTGAAATAGTGCTGTTTATATATTGATACAGTTAAGATTTTGTTTTATTTTGCCATAAAACAATTAGCACAGAGCTAACGCACAGGTTCCGTATGCTATTCCGTGCAAAGCTGAGGCTGAAGATGGTGAGTTGCATTGTCGGGAAAAGGGAAAATCTGTTTTCACAACAAATTATTTTTGCATTAAATAAAAAAAATACTGCAGTTTACTGTTACACCTAAGATATTATAAATAATTTAACCACAGCATTTATCATCTACAAACACAAGTTCATTGACTATCATGACTCCTATCAGCTCGCGGCTGACCACCGTGATTGTGCTGTGATTTGGTTGCTGTGTGTGGTTCAATAGAAAGAAAGATTGGGATTTCTTTTCACTAACTGAATCATAATTTCCAGTAAGAAACACTGATGCAGAGTTATTTAAGTTCATTTTCTTTCCTGCTTTGAATGTCACAATATGAGTGCAGTTTAGTTCCATTATAATTCAATTATAATCAGCAAAATGAGTAAAGTTTCAAAATTAAGGAGCTGGTGTGTCAGCAGTTCTTATTATTCAGTACTGGCACATTGCTATTAAACACAAACTCAGATCTGATCTGTTTATTTTTGAAGTTTGCAGGTTGTACTGTATGTGCACAGGTATGCACAAATCTTAATTTTTCCTCAACTCAAACAGTTTACCTCACTTGTAACCTACTGTAGTAACGGCAGCTCACACTGAGAGATGGGATAAATGAGGTACCAGTGAACTGCCCCAAACACACAAACAAGAGCCGCAGACCCGGCACTAATGTACTAATCTCAGCCGGAGGAATGAGATCCTCAGAGAACTGCAGGCCGCACAATCCAAACGGGCTGATGCTGATTTCCAGTTCAACAAATTACAGGAAGCTAAACTGGGAGGGGGTTGGGTGTGGGCGTTATTTTAGGAAGCATCACATCACTGCTAATGATAGATTTGCTCATGTAGGGCAGTGGGTGGCCTGTTTGTGTTGGGGCGGCAGTGACATGACTGCCATAGTGAAGAAAGAGTAGACGGCCCAGTGAGTGTGTTTGTTTTTTGTTAATCAGTACAGGATTACGGCGGCGTCAGCAGTTTATTTCAGGGGGAGCAGTGCTTCTCTAATTATTTAGGTGTGTCTCTAATGTGTCTGTGTGTTTGGTTTTTTTCTCCACAGTCCCACAGACAAAGAAACAGCAGGTGACGGAGACATCAGGTGAGCACAGTCTCCATGGTGATGCATCACAATTAATAGCAGAAGCATTAGAGCTGTACTTGTGGTGGTTATCTGGAAAGCCACTGATGATAATCAAGAACAAGCTAGTCCATCTGCTTATATATTTGTCCCAGACCCTCGGCTAGATATTGACACAAATCCACAAATACGCCGAAGTCGTTAATGATCCCAGAGGCTAAACAGACCTCCACCCATGTGTGAAACTATACACTTATTAAGAAGTAAAATGTAAACATGAAGAGATTATTGTGTTTGTTTGACCCTGCATTAACTCTGCTTGTGTTGTAAATCTCTGGTAGGAAGAGGTGCCCTGTGGCCTACGCTTCCCAGAAGCCCTGGCTACTGAACACCACAGTGGTGGAGAACATCACCTTTGAGATGCCTATGATAAAATCAAGGTAAGTGCAGTAGATTTCTAGCCTTGTGGTTTTCAGTACAAACTCTTGTCTTAATATTTTTTATGTCTGTGGATGTTTCATACCATAAGTAACTAGCATGTAAGCTCTTCCATGAAGTGATTACTGAATTTCATGTTGTTGTTACTGTGTTGTTGCAACATCTGTGATCACAATGAAAGTTCAAATGACATCCAGAGTTGTTACGATAAGAATGTCGAACTGTTTAGCCAAATTAAAGCCGACAACCTTTCTGCTCCCTCCAGCCAGAGTAGTCAATAGTTCAGTTATGAACTCCGCAACTAAATTGTCATGACACTGAAACCCCTGAAGTTTTTGTTGCTGAAGGCGTGTGGTTCTTTTCTCCTCCTGTGTTGTGAAACAGAGTAGCTCCAGTTTCACTCAGTGTTGTACAGTAGTCACCTGTGGAGGGGCGATCAAAATACAGGCGTTTTCTTAACACAGCAAATGGTGTTTCTCAAAGGTCGGTCGCATTCATGGCCAACTTGGCTCTCTGCGGGTCTAATGGACTGTTTTTCATCAAATACGCTTAATGGCCTGCGATGCTTTGTTGCTGTGGAGATGTTCAATAAAACAGAGTCTACTGTCTCGCTCTGTCTCCACTGTCCTGCTGTGCTGTCTGTTTTATCCAGTAAAATCCAGATTAGCACTGGGCACAGGTGTTCCCATGAATATCCGAGCCATTTGATCAAGGCTGTTGTAACCTGCCATGTTCGTTACTGTATTGCACTCGCTTTTATTTGTGCAGCAGTTGGTTTAAGCTATGCAGTTATTTCAAAAGGATGCTGATAAAGTTATCCAGTGCTACGATTCACTTAAAGCTCAAAGGCTCTGGAAGAAGTTCAAGTAGCTGACGAGCTATTATGTCAAACTATAAGTGGCTTGCATTTTCACTAAAGATCTGAATCTATGTGAGTTGCCTTAAATAGATGGTGAAGAAATTCTGGTCTCTTTCTTTAAATAGTTTGTCTCTTTATTTATTTATTTTTTTATCTCTGTGGTGTTGAAGCGTCTCTGATCTTCCCCTCTGGACAAAATCTTTCAACACGAACCACAGAAGCTGCTACTTTCATTCCCCCCTCTTCCCTCTCGTGGGTTACATGTGAATGTAAATGAATGGCCCACATGATCATAATGAGCAGGGCTGTAGCTTCCCTTCTGGCTGCTATTATCAGCTGCTCTCTGCCCTCATCTGTATTCTGTCTCTGTTTGTGCCTGCCAGATACAAAGCTGTCGTCGAGGCCTGCTCTCTAGAGCCTGACATTGACATTCTTCCACAGGGGGACCAGACAGAGATCGGGGAACGGGTCAGTATCACAGTAACATTTATGAGCATCTCCCTCTTTATTCTGAATGTCTGGCTGTATCTCCCACAGTGGCTCGCTGTGGAGTCATTTGTCGTCGTTACTGTGCGGCGAGGATTTGTTTGCGTGTGCAGGAAACTGCACTCGCCCTGCTCAGCTGGAGCACTGTCATGTTGGATTTCTTCACCCACCACTAACGCAGGAAATAAACTCTGATCTCCTTTGTTCCACTAAGGAAGAGAGGCATATATTTCTGAATATTATTAATTCTTCTTTGTGTTGAATCCTTGTACATTTTTTCCTCTAATGCAGGGCATCATCCTATCAGGTGGACAGAAACAGCGAATCAGCGTGGCCAGAGCCTTGTACCAGCAGACCAACGTTGTCTTTCTGGTGAGACTGCACGCAAAGACAACCAAACGTCTTGTCAGGTTTCACCTGTGCTTGATTAGTATTCAGTGAGACACTGTTTCTGAAGCTTTACCTGAAGGTGCAGATGTGATTCTCTTCCTGACGCCTTCCTGTGTGACAATAGTAGCAGCACAGTCTAAGAAGCCCAGAGCAGAAGGTTCATAAAACATTCTTTTACACTAAATTAATAGCAACTGTGTATCAAATGGATCTTACCAAGCCTGCACCTAACATTTGTTTTCACTGTCAGTTATTTGTTTTCTCTATTAATACATTAAATGTTAAAATTATTGAAAGACAATCAACAATTTCTCTTATAAGATTGATGGGATTTTAAATGGAGTGGTACTTATTTAGCCCTTTCCCACTCTACTGAGCTCTCTGTGATTTTACTATAAGTGACATTAGCCCATTCATACAGTATGAGTGCACTCATATTCTGCTGGATGATCGGGGGGGGGGGGGCATATAGGATTCAGTATCTTGCCCAAAGGACACTTTGACCTATCAGCTCTGAGCCACATATTCATTGAATATTACAGTTGAAAGTAATCTAAATTAATATTTAATGTTGCAGTTTCACACATCTTGTACTTCAAAATAGCCACAATATACCAGACATAAGAATATTTTCCTTTATTCATCTACAACACCTTCAACTTCTCATTTCTGTACACAAAAGCTGAATTACACATAACATATTTTAATATCATCCTGTTGCATAGCAACAACCAAACAGTGGGCTAAAATGACCCATATTTTCATTTATGTCCAAAATCCAAACAATGCTGTAGCATGGACATGTGCTAGTGTAAGTAATATATGAGGGAATATGCGTAATATTGCTTGTTGAGATTTCCACCACACAAAGAACATTTGAATGTTTTCAGGACCTTCATATGCCCTCATTGTTTTGTTTTCTTTTACCCTTTTAAACTTTTTTTTTAAACGAAAGTATGTTTGTGTGTTTATAGGACGATCCGTTTTCTGCCTTGGACATCCACCTGAGCGACCACCTGATGCAGGATGGCATCCTGAAGCTCCTGAGAGAAGAGAAGAGGACGGTGGTGTTGGTCACACACAAACTGCAGTATCTGCCCCATGCAGACTGGGTAAGACAGCTGACGAGACTGTCCGTCTGTGATGCCAGATTTATTATGCACGAAAAAGTTTATTGTTTCATTTGTGATGCATTTTATCGCTCAAAGATCCCAAGCACGTAGAGATTGATTGCCAGTCTCAGCTAAATACAGATCATATTTTTTCTGTCTGATTGTGTCTGTGTGGCTATTATTAGATTATTGCCATGAAAGATGGCACTATCCAGACTGAGGGGACTCTGAAGGACATCCAGAAGTCTGAGCCTGAGCTTTTCGAGCAGTGGAAAACCCTGATGAACAGACAGGACCAAGAGTTTGAGAAGGTGATTTTCAAAGGCAAAGTATTGTTGAGTCTTTTGAACACTTTTTTTTTTATATTGAAGCAATGCACAAAGTCCAGTGCTTCAATATTTATCTGCATTTCTCCTTCAGGAAACAGTGGCAGAGAGTATGACCGACCGGGAGAGGAAAAACCTGCGGAGGGCCATGTACTCGAGAGAGGCTGCCAAGACTGAAGAGGATGAGGAAGGTGAGAGGAGACAGGAAACAATCATGACAACAGCAGCTGGAATGAGTGTGTGCATGATTGCTGTGGGTGCTTCTCAGCCTGACATTAATCCTTGTGTTTACCCTTAATGACAGGTGCAGGATGTCATTTCCCTTCTCCGTTTGAGGAGCAGCATGTTTCACATTAAGGCTTCTGCAGCTTATTTTAATATCAACATCCTTTGTAATGTCTGCAGTGATTTGAATGACTCCTAATTCCCTGTGTTTGATTCCTTGCATGGATCTTCTTCTTCTCTTGGTTTGCTCTCTTGTCTTTCAGCTTCTCTTTTGACCTTTTCAGCACCCAGATGTGTCGCCGTGTTATTTCCCACGGCCTCCTGCTGTGGTTAACCACTGAATCTGATCCTTTGTGTGTGTGTCTGTCTCTGCTGTTCAATGCGCACCTGCAGTTGAAAGGTGCTAAGGTGCACTGGCTGTACTCCTTATCTGTGTTCTGTGTTGTCTCCCGTGTGCTGGTGGCAACCCGGGGTGGACTTGTGCGATGGCTCCAGCCGCCCTCGTGTTCGATCGAGCAGGTGTGGCCAGAAAGCATGGTTTGAAGAAAGAAAAAAAAAGAGCTAAAAGCGAAAAACACGCGTGTGTGTGTGTGTGGCATTGTGACGCTGCTAGCAAATTGCAGATGTTTGCTTCTCTATTTTAGAATCTCATCATCCATTTTCTTGCTCTTTTTCCCCCCTGAACATTTGTCACTCTTACACCTGAAAGCCTACTTAGTGTGTGCATGACTGTAGTAGACATTAGAAGTTGTTTCTTTAGCCCTGCCACTCATCATTTCTTTCTTTTCCTCCCTTATTCTTTTGCTTCCTCTCCACCTCCAGCTTGTCTGAGCCTCTCAGATGCCCACATCTAGCATCGTGCTCCAAAGCTTGCTGCTTGATGTGATGTGATATATTTAAATCAGAGGAGGGAAAAAGGTTGGAGGTCATTACATTATCTCCTCACCCCCCTGGTCAGTGTGTTGTTGCTGCTCTGTTGCTCTTGAAAAACATGCCATTCATGGGAATGAGCATCTGCTTGTTTTTGTGGAGTATAGCTTCTGTAGCCTGCAGTGTACCTTCTCCTCTCCTTTGGACCTCTGTCTGTTGTTTCTTCGCTTCTCTCCTTTCCTGTGCTAGTAGTGGATTGTCAGACTAGCACAGGAGGAGAAATATTGAGCAGAAAAGGAAAGAGGACAGTGAGACAAAGCAAAGGCAGTGAAATATTATGGAAAAATGGTAAGAACGAGGGACAGAAATGTCACGAGCATCTGAGCTGTGAGTAGCAGGAGAGCATAGCACGGTTAGACAGAAATAAACTCATTTACATAAGATAAGACAAATGTGTGAAGGCAAGCTAAAGTACAGTCCTTATTCCTTGCAAAATAGATAGCTCGCCCTTATTACATCTCACACTTGGCTGAAAACCCAGAGCTAGCTCTTTAACATTGCAACTCGTCTCTGTTTCAACCCCAGAGGAATCTTTGGAGAGCGAAGAGGACGATAACCTTTCGCAGGTGATGCGGCAGCGGGCTACCATCCCCTGGCGCTCCTGCGGCACCTACCTGTCATCTGCTGGGCTTCTCTTGCTCAGCCTGCTGCTCCTGTCACAGCTCTTCAAACATTCCCTCATGGTGGCCATCGACTACTGGCTCGCCCACTGGACGTCGCATGTCATCACAGCCAAGATAGACGCCACAGCTCACAACTGTACCGTCGTGCAGGTGAGGGGATGTTTTTAGCACCACGAAGTATGCTTCGCTTGATTGCTACTGCCTTTTTTTTGGAACATTAATATAATCAGTGAGTCACTTTATTCATTTTAAGCCTAAAAATGTCAAATTGAGAAATTTTGCAGTTCAAACATGTCACTTTTAGACTTGAGGCACTTTTATATTGAAAGGATCACAATGCAAAAATATTTAGAAACATGCTTTTCTGTAAAAGTATAATATCAACCAATGTGTGATGTTTTATAAAGAAAATCATTGATTGATAACCTTAGAAAAGAACTGGCAGCATTAATTGCAAACTGTTGATTTTAAAAAAGGGGGGAAGGGAGGGGGGCAGTCCCTGATTGTAGGCCAGCGTAAATTACATAAGAGTTTTCTCACTAATGCTTCAGGGATTCTCAGTTAGGCAGATCTGACCTACAGCACAAACACACGCACTGCCAAATCCAGCTGGAGCGTTCACCAACGCTCCCCGAAGAAACGGCAGCTCGGCTTCATCTGGATATTAAAGCAGAACTAATTTATTCATAGACGGTCGGTGTCCAAATGGAAAATGAGTAAAAGCATGTATGAGGTTTGATGCGAATGCCAGCTGTCATTTACGTGGCTGGACGGTTAAGCGTGAACTCCCACAAACTGAGTCAGAAATCTGAGTTACTTCAAGTAAAGCCTTCTCCTAGTCGGCAGCGTTCACACACTCAGAGAAAGAGTTAGCTTGCGTCCTTCACATTCACGAGGTCACACTGGCCATGAGCAAGTCATTGTGTGTCAGGACCAGTAAAGTAACACTGTCTTCAGTAATTGCCGTATATGCACATGTGCGTGCATGTCTGTGTTGTGTGCATGTGTAAAATGCCAGGTCACATTTCACACGCTCATGTGATGACTGCAGACAGAACCGGCTGAGGATGAAGGCTGCATCAAAGGCGCCGCGTCTCTCTCTGTCGCACACGAACATCCACTGGATGTCCAGCTGAGCGCAGATAATAAATTGTCGCTTGAATGCTGAGCACATCTTGTTTGGCTGGGCTTCTGTGTGTCTTTGCCAGCTCTATCTAATCTACGCTGTGCCACAGACTAATCCACGAGGGGACTCTCAGAAGTCCTGTTCTGACAAACGTGCACTCTATCACTTCGCATAACTGCCACGCTGCTGCACTCCTTCTAGAGAGGGGAACCACTGAACAATGAGAGGATTAGATAGGTGGAAATTCTTCATGTCACAAGTGGTAACTGGGCAGTGTGATGAGCAGCTCGAATGTTATTTTTCTGCACTTATAGAGGTCATATCTGCAACGTCTTCACTGTGTACATTTATTATTGAAGAAAAGCCAAACAAATAAATATAAAAATAAGCATCAGTTTAGTTTATCTGCAACACCAATTCCAAATAAGTCGGAGCACATGTGTAGAGTCCCCTCTTCTTTAACAACAGTCTTTAAAAATCTGGGGATGGAGGCGACCCGCTGCTGGACTTTTGGGAGAGCCATGTTGTCCCCTTCTTGTCTGATATATGGATTCTAGCTGCTCAACAGTCCTGGGTCTTATTTTTCGATTCATGATGCACCAGATGTTTTCACATTCAGGACTTCAGGCGGGCCAGTTCAACATTGTCTTTGTGAATTATGCAAAGCCTTCCCGCGGTCTGATGGGAGCACACGTTGCTCTAAAACCTGTAAATACTTTTCAGCATTGATTGTTGCCTTTCAAGATGCGCAAACTGCCAATTCTTTAGCCACTAATGCACACACTCCCCCCCCCCACACACCCCCCCCCAACCCCCCTACCC
>VOQJ01020478.1:0-18943 GCA_015052665.1 Apistogramma diplotaenia | reverse complement strand
TGCATTTTCTCATTACTTATTAATAATCCCTCTCTCTCTTCCACAGCATGTCTTTTGTCCTGTCTCTCTCTCCTCAGCCCCAACCGGTCGCGGCAGATGACTGCCCCTCCCTGAGCCTGGTTCTGCTGGAGGTTTCTTCCTGTTAAAAGGGAGTTTTTCCTTTCCACTGTCGCCAAGTGCTGCTCATAGGGGGTCGTTTTGATTGTTGGGTTTATTATGTAATTATTGTAGGGTCTTTACCTTACAATAAAAAGCACCTTGAGGCGACTGTTTGTTGTGATTTGGCGCTGTATAAATAAAATTGAATTGAATTGAAAGGTGAGAGAAATATTAAGAAACAAGAAAAAAACATGTAAAACTGGGACAGGCCCTTTATAGAAAATAATGTGCAGTCTGTTTATTTTTTGCCTTGTACGTGAATTAATTTAAATAAATGGTCAAAAAATTGGTTTCGCAGCTGACTGCAAAAGCAACTGTTTTTCTTAATGTTTGCATTAAACGCATACAAGTCAGAAATGTCTTATAATATTTGACCTAGAGAGAAATTGTGAGAAGAACATGTAATGTATTCAACTCATTAGTCAATCAGAAAGTCCTCACATGTGCCTCTGCTATTCATCTTCTCATATCCCATGTGTCCATCCTCATCAGCAGCTCATCAGTCTGATTTCCAAACTGCTGATATTAGTGTTGTGATGTAACCCCTGTGCAACTGACTCTCCAAACTGGGTCATCCCATAAAACCGTCTACAGATGTACAGTTTCCATTTGCAAACCTCGCTGTCTACAAAGCAAAAAGATTTCCTACAGCAGCAGAGATGACTACACCTCCGACTAGACTCGTCTGCTGCTCTTCCAGCTGGTCTTTAATGTCCTGATTCCTCTGAATGACTTCTTTTGAATGAAACAATGACACATTAATCAATTTGCCTCCAATCAATTCTATTGAACACCTTGCTAGGAGCTTTAGAGCAAACAACACTGCAAGAGGCTCACAATTCACAACATACATTCACAACACTTTTAAAATGTCCCATTTGCCTCAGTTTTGTGGGTGATCTTGATGAAGCGTCTGTGGATCAGAAGATAGAAGAAGTCATACTAATTAGAAGGTCTGTGGTTCAGTGTGTATGGTGCATGCAGCAACTCTGTAAATGCTGGGACAAACAACAAAAATCATATTGGTCACTGAAATATAATAACACTACTAATTGGTGGAATAATTGTATTTTCCTTTATGATTGCTAATGAAAACCATTAAAAAGTATTTGCCCCTAACCCCACTAGTGGAATATATTATACCTTTTATTATTTATTAAAGCTCATCATTACATCATTTTACAACATACACATGCCTGCACCAGCGGGGCTGTTGCAAAACAACTGTCATCTTGAGGACATGAAATATAACACAACAAGAGAACAACAAAAACATGAGGCTACATGGTAACTAATGATAAACCACGAACTCGTCCACGATACTCTGTAGGTCTCACCATGCTGTCATGCAGCTTGGTGAGTTTTACCCAAAATACACTTTGACACACAGATATTTTCTCCAAGTTAGTGTAAGAGTAAAAAATAAAGCCAGTCATACATTTTATTCCATATTTTACACCTACGACATCACTAAAGTCAATCAGTGTGATAAATGGGTGATGTACGGTAGGCTGTGCCTTTGGACGTAAGCCGTGCTCATGTGGATACAATCAGGAGAGGGCCCGCCTTCTCCAGCTCTCATCGGACAGATAGAAGCCCTGCTGCTAGAAATCATATCCTCTCTCCTATCCAGGCCCCCTCTAGGCCCGGGGCGGGGGTCCTCCCAGCCACCCCTGAAGCTCCGCCCCTGCCCCTTACTGATTTCTTTGTTTTTTGCATATTTGTGTAAATGTGACATTCCTTTTGGATTTTCTGGTAGAGAGCAGAATTCATGGTTCCATCCATCAGCAACGTGGGTGACTCAGGAATCCACAAAGCAGCTGGTCCTGAACCAGCAAAGCAGCCCCAAACCATTACATTACCATTACTATGAATGTTGATAAGATGTTCTTTTCATGAAATGCTCCACTAGGTTCATGCCAGATATAACAGAACTTAAACTTTCCAAAAATGCAATTTTTGTCTCCTCAGTCCACATAATATTTTCCCAGAAGTCTTGGGGATCATAAAGATCCTCATTTTGGCAAATGTGAGCTGAGGCTTTGTGTTCTTTGGAGCTCTCCCATGGAGGCCATTTTTGCCAAGTCTCTTTCTTATTGTTGGGTCATGAACTCTGACCTTAACTAAGGCAAGTGAGGCCTGCAGTTCTTTAGATGTTATTCTTTGTTCTTGTGGAACGTCCTGGATGAACCATCAAAGTGCTCTTGGAGTAATTTTGGTAGGCCAGCCGGTCCTCACCACTGTTCCAAGTCCCGAAGCCTTAGTCTTACAATTCCTTGCAGACTCAAAGACGACAATCATGTTGTTTCTCAGCTGTTTCTTTCTGAGGTATTTTAGCCTGCTTCACTTTGTCACACAGGTTCTGGAAGTAACGAGACCTGGGTGTGGCTAGTGAAATTTGACTCAGCTTTCCAGAAATTAGGTGAATCACAGTAAATTTATAGTTTAACAACAGGAGCCATTACTTTTCCACATAGCGCCAGTTAGGTTTAGATAATTTTATTCCCTTAATAAATGAAATCATTGTATTTACTTGGGTAATCTGTATCAAATACTGGCAGTTGTTTGATGATCCGAAACAGTAAAGTTTGACAAATATGTAACATTTGGAACAGAGGGGTCGAGTGCCAAGTTATCAGCTAATGCACGCAAACTTGGTTGGTGAGCGGCATTTGTAAATTGTAGAGATGCAATGCAAAGACAAGGAGACCTGCTAATTAGTATGAGGCGCACACTAGTAAAATACAAGAATTTTACTCAAAAAATATGGTACAAACAGTCTTTACCACACAGTCAACCTAAGAATGGGTGAGTGTGTCCTAACATTTGACTGGTACTGAATGTAAAACAGTTCTAATTAAAATGACCCAGAAGGCACCAATTGCACCAACATGGTAGAGAGGTCCAGTTCAGTTATTTCAATTATAGGACTCTATTCAATTATAGCTGTCTTCTATCAAAATAGCCCCTAAGTTTGAGCCTTTCCAGTATCTACTGTAGATAGATTAGTTCCCAAAAGAAACAAACTCAAACAGATGTTATGAAGAGAAAATCTAATCCAAGAATATTGCAATATAACAGTACTAAGAGCAAAAGTGAAGCATTTTAAGGTGTGTACCAATCAGGCACAATACTATGAGCACTGACTGATGAATGATCGTATCTGTTAGTAGGAAATTTTAGGAAGCAAGAGAACATTTGTCCTAAAAGTTGATGTATTAAAAGCAGGAAAAATGGGTAAACAAAGATTTGAGCAACTCTGACAAAGGCCATATTATGATGGCTCAACAACTGGGTGAGAGCGTCTCCAAAGCTGCAGCTCTGGTGGGGTGTTCCCAGTCTGCCTGTATCCATCAAGAGAAGCCCAGTGAAGGAACAGTGGTGAACTAGCAAGATACTGAACCCCGAGTTGCTCTCGGGCGCAACTTGGTGTGTGAACATTAGATTGAAAGCACTTAGGCAGAGAAAGAAGTGCTTGTGTGAATATGGGTGAAATAGAAGCTGTGTAAATACAAGATTGTGCTCTGGTGTGAGAGATGGAGATGGACAGAAGCAGATGATGTTACAGAGAACATTACAGTAAGCCGTTTAACATCTTCAAAAACAGTTTTAAAAACCTGCAACATTCTGCCTGCGGAGAAGAACCATACTGCCCTCTAGTGCCAACAGAAAGTATAACACTGGGAACGCTGGTTTCATTCCATCCACTCCAACAAGGTAACAAGTTGCTTCTCTCCTTTTCTGTATTGTAGTTGTCTCTTTCCAGTCTTATGTGTGGATTTGAAAGAGTGTCATTTTTAAAGGAATAATTCTGCTGCTGGACATCCTGAGCTGCCTGATCTGATCAAACTTGGTGGGAAGTATCCACAGGGTGAAGGATTAAATGTTGAGGATACAGGTTTACTTCCATGTGCTTTGGATTGGTCTGTGCTCTCCATGTGTCCTTCTGATTTGATGTCTGACATTTAGCATCACAAGCTAATGATGGACGGTTAAACATTTCTCTGTGTTTGCTTCCTCACTGCATGTTTCCTTGTTACTGGCAGAAAACATTTGCCTTGAAGGCCGTGGTGCAGAGGCACTAAAGAGCATGAATTAGATTTGTGTAATATACTTTCAGGTCTCTAAAGCTTTAAGCTAAACATTTAATAAATTCAGATGTTGCTTGTTCACCTCTTTGTTTTCCCATGAAGGGGGCTTATTCTGCTTTTTATTTTGTCAATGGTGGATTATTTCATTTAACAGTAAACGGACTAGTTCTTATATAGTGCTTTTGTACTCAGGGTGAGCATCCAAAGTGCTTTATTCAACATGTTTTGCATGTCAGCATTCATGCGAACAGCATTTCACAGTGCTCTTTATCATTCACTCACATCCCTATGGTTACATCACAGAGCAAATTGGGGTCCAGTATTTTGCCCGAGGATACTTTGGCATGTAGACTGGTACAACCAGGAATTAAACCACCAACCTTCCCACTAGTAGATGGCCTACCAGCCCCTATAAGTATGGCTGGAAAGTCCAGTAATGTACAAGTAATCTGTTTTCTTGGTTCTGTAGGATGTCCCTGATATGCTCGCTGCAGGCACAGCTCTGACTGAGTGTAGGAGCACTACTCAGTCCTAAACTGTTAACAAAGACACCGTTTCAGAAGAAATATGCTTTTACAGGGGTCACGTCAGGATCTAACACAGCTTCTTTCAAATAGAGGATGAGCTAAGGTGCTGTACCAAGGCCTGATATACAATAAATGAACAACTTTAACTATGAATCAAGGAAAACTATACTAGCAGGGTCCAAGAATAATATTGTGGTGCTGAAAATTTGGACAGAAGTTCTTCTTTAAATAATGTTTCATTGTGTATGTTCTGAAATGATTGAATTTAGGCCTGTTCAGTAAGGAGAAGTTTTACATCCTGTCTCTCTTCCTCTTGGTGACGGTTATTGTAACTATTTTCTTTGTTACCCACACGGTAAAAAAGACCTCATTCTTCAGTTATTTGCAGTCATTGTTATCTGTCACTTTTCCTTTAAGGCCGCCAACACTGTTTCCTTCCTCCCCATCTCCGCCTCACCCGGGCAGGTCACGGCATCACAGCCAAAGTCTCCATCAGCCACCTGTGACTTTGCTCGTGGACTCTGAGGGATTTAGTAAATATTTCTCATCAGAGTCTAACAATCACAACATAAATTTTTGCAGCACATTTTGCTTTTCCAAATGAGTATGACAACAAATACACAGTAACCAGTAATTACCAGTAATAAACTGCCCTGCTTGTGTTAGTATCCAGTGTGTTCCACGGCACAGACAATAAAATCTCATCCATGTAATATTTTATTTATATTTCTCCTGACACCGCCTCTGAATCTGATGTATATTTAATGTTTGTACAGGGGCTGTATTTGGAAAACCAGGGTATAATTGCAAGCACAGTTCAAACACTTTAGATTCGAGGCCTAATTATCCACATAAGTTCATTTCATTTCCCCCTGCGAGAAATAATTAACCAGAGTATCGTCACCCCCGTGACACCTGCTGCTCTGTGTTGCTTTTTTTGTTTTTTAATTGACTGCTGCCTGTACAAGTAATTGCTTCTTGTGGTCAGCTGATGAATTAATGATAATCAGCCATATGTTGTGAAATATAATTACAACAATACGCAGCAGGCGTGTGTGCGAAGTGAGACTTCCTGACTTTGCAGCAATGAACAGTTCAGGGCTAAAACTCTTTTTTCTTGTCTCATGAGTCAGAATTAAACACGCAGAAGCATTTCATCTCATGCTGCACATATTTGGAACAAATTCCCAGAAAAATTGAGGTCTGCCCCATCTATTTGTGAACTTATTCATAGCTTATACTCTGATGTTTTTGTCCTGTTTAAGCTGTTTTAACAATCATCTGGTCTTTCTTCTATAATATTTAAATGAAGTGTAGTATACATACATGTGGTAACCAGTTTTTCACCTGAGAAGGAGAAGCTGCGCTATTCAAACTTGAAAACACTGATGTGTATCATCCAGACTGTAATGTTTTGGTGTCCTTTGAGGAATTGAGGCATAAATTCAGTCTACATAGGAATTATATGTATTTTTAGTCAGGAAAGGATTTTCTTCCACCCACATCTCTGTCTTTGTGTCAGAGCCGCCATGTCCAAACCACACAAAAGCACTTCTCACTACTGTCTTGTAAACCCTCCTTTTCACACTTGCTGCTATCTTTCTCTAACAAATCAGTCCTGACACTCATCTCCGCCCACTCCAACCTCCCTGCACTCTCTTCTTTATCTGTCTTGTGCATCATCTATTGCTTTGGATGGTTGACCCCAGGCATTCAAACTTTCCTTCTTCAATATCCCTCTGCTCCTCGCAGCTTCACCATTGCACTTGTATCTTTCATTCAAACACGTTTTCTGTCTCACTTCGATTCGTTATCGTTCCTCTTCTCTGCAGCACATCGTTAACTCCTGCCAAGTTAAGTAATTGTAGTAAAATAATCTGAAATGAATGTCCAAAGGCCACAGTGGTAGCATGGCAGCTAAAACACGTGAAATTATTTTGAGAAGAGGTCAGAAATAATATCCGCCGAATAAAGGCGTTCCGATCTCTTCCACAGTCACCGGGGTATAAAGTATAAAATAGTAAAATAGTGTGGGTCATTACAATCAGTGGTTTCAGGTGAACCAATTTGGGACTTCACCCCATTGTATCAAGTGACCTATTGAGGTCAGCTGAACAAAAGTGTGAATGCAGGGTTCAGGTGCCTGGGGAGGGAGCTCGGGGTTGGCCTGTCAGCAGGGGAAAGTGGGTGACATAATCCCCCTCCTCTGCTCAGTGATGGCTGTTCACAGTGGACAAAGATGCTTCTTTCACTCCTCTTTCAAGCCATCTTTTTTCTCGGTCCAAAATGTGAATGTTGCCCTTTCTTCTTCAGATGTAGACGTACAGCCGAGTCTGGTCCTGTCAAGGTGGCTCTTCTGTCGATTCATCGACGTAATCGATGACATCGACTACACAAATTTGTCAACAATAAATTTATGTAGTCGAAGGCGTCATATTCAAACATCTCGTGCGTGATTTTGTAGCTGTAATACACCACAGGAAGCCTCTGTTGTTTCCCCTAAACAATGCTCAAGAAGAAGAACTTCCGTATACGGCACATTGAGCGCTGAAGCTACGCTAACGTACGCTTCTAAACGTACGTTAACATACGTTTAGAAGTGTACGTTAACGTAGCCGCCGTATTAAATGTGGCCAAAATGGCAAACTTAACATGGCAGAGCTGCAGCACTGCAGTGTTCAAACATTTTTACAGTCAAACTCACCTTTCACAGGTAAGAGTGAAGAATTATTTTTAATCGTATTTGTCAGCTCATCAGTTTATTTTTGCATCTGTGCATCTTGGCCTTCTTGTTTTTGTGTGTAAAGAATAATCCGTTTAATTTATGAAGCACTTTACCAAAGTTGGATTTAGCTCCTTTTTTGTTTTACCTTTTTAACCAAACAGTTTAATTCAAAGCCATAAAACTACAGATTTACGATTTACGTTATAACGAAGTGGAAGTGAGTGGGAACAATAGCTGCCCAGCCACAAAGTTGTAGGCCACACAAACTACACAGCAGGGCGAGTGGATGCTGAGGCACACAGACCTCCCAGCTTCATGTGGCCTTCAGATCAGCTCGAGAACAGTGTGTGGACGGCTTCATGGACTGTTTCCACGGCTGAGCAGCTGCATCCAAGCATCTCTGCATGCAAGAGTTTTTAAATTTATGGAAAATGGTAAATGGACTAGTTCTTATATAGCGCTTTTCTACTCTTCAGAGCACTCAAAGCGCTTATTATTATTATTTTTTATTATTTATCCTTTCTTATTCCCACAAATCATCTGAAACTATTTGAATATTTATTTAATTTAAAACTTATTGACAATGCAATTTTTCTCTTTTTAATCCACATTTTGTGTGCATTCTGTTGTGTGTAAGGAGCAGCTCGTTACTCGTTTTGCTTTTCCAGTATTCATAAATATAAATCTTTTATTTGAGATAAAGTCCAACCTCCTGCTCCACTCACTGTCCTTATGTCTGGGTTTGAATCCTCATTTCTAGGTTTCTGTGGAAGAGCCACACTGTCAAGTTGGCAGCGATTACAACTGTATTTGTTACTGGACATCAGGAAAAAGTCATCCTCACATCCCTCCCTTCTCCTTCCTTTTCCTAATCACAGAGACAAGATGAGCAGTCAGCTGTTGCTCCTTAGAGAGAGAAACGGCTGTCAAAGTCAACCTGAGGATGGAAGAATGGGAGAAAATAGCAGAAATCTGCACTTTGCCTATTAATGAAGAGCCTCATAAACTAGCTCAAAAGAGCTGTAGTGTAATACAGATGCATCACCAGCTTCTGTCCACCAGATGCCACCAGAGTACTGGTTCAAACCTGTTCAGCTTCTCAGTTCAGGAACATGTTCATTTTAGTAGTGATGCTGTTGCAATAATGATGTTTCCTAAAAATGATGGAGAACAAATTAAAAGAAATTATTGTGTCCTCCTACGATCAGCTTATTTCAGCTCTGTGCCAGGAGGAGGAAACTGCTGGAGCTGTTTACAGCCTGTGAAGAGTGGAGGTATCAACATTATCTTCACTTTTATTCTACAAAAGGACCGGAGCGTGATGGTGACATGCAAATGGCATCCAAGACAGAAACAGCTGCATCAGCTTCAGCTCTTTGCAAGCCTCTGCACAGACAGCATGTTAATGCAAAGCCAAAGACTCAGAATGATGTTAAAGCTGAGTGTTTGCAGACTCCAGCCCAGCAGCCACAGTCTGATCTTTGACAGGTAACAAAGATCATCTACCTGTACGTGTTTTTGCAGTAGGATTACCGTGGCGATCCCTCTGAAGTCTCCTCGCGCTGGATTTCAACGTTGCTTTGTGCTCATACATTAAAACTCAAAGATTGTGGCCATGAGGTGTGTGTGTCCTCATTAGCATAGTGTTGTTGTTGTTGTGTGAACAGTATCCTGAGGTTTATATTGTTGACTGGTAACTGTGAGATAATATGTTTCAGGTTGTTCTATGAAGCTATGGAAAAGTATTGTAACACATTATGTGTAATACATTAGCAACAAACCCCACCACTGCCCCTCCCCTCCATTAAATCAGCTCCTGCTGCCAAAAGACAGGCAGCACACAAACATAGAAATCATACAATATTTACACTTTTGTTCATTAGCATACTTCTCAGCATCTTCATCCAAGCTAAAGCAAATATGTCACTGAGGCCTTTGGACGGTTTTCCGCTGTAGCCTGAACACAGATGTGTTATATTCTCATGCCTGAAGACAGAACACCGAGGACACTTGAGTAAACACACACTGAGTGCAGACTCTTTGCATTGATCACTCCATTAAGATAACTGAACAGATGGAGCCACACCTCCCCCAGAAGCATCGGTCTCGATGACAAAGCTCCTGTGCCTGCCCGAGGCTCGGCCACGTGTCCTGATCTCTGGGCCTTTTGCAGTGTCTTTCTAGCTCTTTCTCTCCCCGCACCACAAAGATAGCAGCACAAAGGTTTCTCAAACTGACGGCGTTAAGAAAACAATCCCCCCCCCGACAGTGCAGCCGGCTCAGTGTTAGCATTTTTGAGACCTCTTGTTAGTCTTTGTGGTCCTGTTGACTCTTAGCATCTCTATTATGTTGCAGCTCCGCTGATGGCAGAAGCAAAGGGAAGTGCTGAGCTCAAATGAGGCTAAACACAAGTTTAAAATGTGCCACAAGCTCTGAAAAATAACCATTAAAAAAGGTTTATTCAACTGTATTTTGTACGTTATCACAATAATCCTTTATTACAATATTTGTGTGTATTTTTAATACAAATTCATAACAACTGACAGAGCACTTGTGACACTGTGGTTAACAGCCACTACTTAATAAAACCACACAGCAGAGAAACAACAGCAGGACTCAGTCTGATGATGCTACACGGCGTCCTGGCCTGAGATTAGCTCACCACTATTGCATATGAGTGATTTCAGTATTTGCTGAGTTGTATAACTGTACATGTATGCACTTGTATGTCACAGCACACAAAGCAGAGACTGCATATAACAATGTGAAATGACACAAATACTGTGTAACATGCTATTCTTTTTGTACAGTTTATTAGAGATTCACATAATGAATTCATTGTGCTAACTAACTGCAAGCTAAAAGACAAACATTCACAAAGCAAAATCACATTTTTTATTTTCTCCTCTGAAGAGAAAATAATTCATTTATTTAATATAAATATTTTCTTCTATTTGTTCTAGTCCATCAAAATATAACAGATATTGAGTTGTGACTTCTATTGATTAGCATATTGATTAGCATAGAATGTTAAAGAATAAAAAGGAAAAACATAACAATGGCAGCAGTTCTGACTGTGGTTACAATATGTTAGGAAGGCAGATACATACACGTGACTGTGGTATGAAGCTACTGCAGATCAATGCATTTATTGACTATTAACTACCCCAAACTGGAGCTCTGTCTCTCTGCAGTCACCATGAATCACCTGAATGACCCCTGCTATTCAAGGCTCTGGTGACCCTGACTCATGATCACTAATGTAACTTACAGAAACCACATTTTAAAGTAAGAAGAAGAAGAAGCAGGAGAAGAAAAATGGGAGCTGGGAGTGATAGTGTGGGGTTTTTATAGCTAACAAACTATTATTTTATTGCCACTCAGCACTTAGCACAGGTATGTGTGTCTGTACGACTGCTGCGTGCACGTGTTCGTTAAGCCCAGTCACGAACATCATCCTCGGTGTGACCGCAGCAGCGGCGCCGTGACGCGGCGGTGTCAGCAGGCTGCCCGGGTCGGGTTCGCGTTTCCTGCATGATGAAGTCGCGGCCCGCCTCTCGCTGCTCCTCACAGCTGCAGCTCTGACGGAGGGAGCGATGTGAGCGCGTGCTCGTGGAGGGGTAGAGATGAGGAGGCAACGCACGCGAGACAGGAAAGCCGTGTTCGGATTGGCTGCGAGGCAGTGGTACCCAGCTCCGTGAAGCTCGACACATTCACCTCAAAACACCGGGATTTTCACCGGAAACCGCGGCTTTGCGTTGCAATTCCACAAACTGTGGGCAACAAATATTTCGGGGAGAGTAAATTTAAACAAAAATAGTTCGTCACATTTAATAATATGAGATAAAGTGAGCTTTGAAACCGACTAAAGTGTTAACAGGGTGCGGGTTTGTGCCGGAGCCGGGTCAGCAGGCTGAAATGAGCGCTGCGTTGCCGCCAGCTTTATTGTGGTCCAGAGAAAGAGTGAAGGATGTGACTGAAGCCTCTCTCGTGTGCCTCATCGGCCCAGACTCACTACGCCGTTTGTGTACGTCCCCACTGCACGTTACCCACGAAATGGAGCTCGATGGGAATTAGAAAGCGTGTACCTCCTCGAATTCTCACCCTTATCTTTGGATAATGATCCACCGGCAGGTTATTTTATCCCAGGTAGGCCGCCTCCATTGTTGCCTTAACCTTGATGTAGTCTAACCTATCCTACCAGCCTCCAGCAGCGGCCCAGCGCTCCGTAACCCGCATTTATGGCATTCTCTCCCGTGTGGAGGAAACGATGCGCCCGGTTCTTGGAGCACTGAGGGATGCTGTAACGCTACTGAACAGCAGGAAAATACTTGAGCACATATTGTCGCACCTTTAGGAGGTGCTTTATTTTAAAGCCTATTATTCCCCAGTACCTTAATTTTCTGTCGCTGCAAGGGCGTAACAGCCTTTAAAGTTGGTATTTTATGCACTAAAACATCTGAATGCCGTCACTGTGAGCTAGATTACGTAGACCGAATTAAATAGCGGACACCACTCGCTGAAAACATTGAGCCACGTTTAATGTAAAACCTTAGTAAGCTGTGCTGCATTAAATGAATAAATTTCTTGAATGATGTTTGGCGTAAATACATCTCGGGGCCCTACATCGTCGCCCTGCTTTTCTTCCTCCTTATTTGTACTCCGAGTAAGCTGTATAAGAGAAAGGCTTACTCCCTTCTGTTCGGAGGATTCCCATCCTCAAAATCCTCTTAAATACGGGAACAACACATGACCCGCGTATTTCCTTTTGTTTTGCCTCTGTGGACTTGCACATCATGCAAACCCTACGTAATAGTAATAATAATAAAATGCGGTACATCCATGCAGAGCCAATATTTTTGCAGGTCTGGTGGGTTTATATCACCAGTGATGGTGACTGTGTAGCTGTTGAGTAAATTGTGACCTACATAAAGCTTTGCATCAATGGGGGAAAAGCAACATTTTCCAGGTGTTTCACACTTCCATTTGCTTCTTACGTTGGACTCAGATCTTACAGTATCAGTGAGCTGTGGTGGTACTGCTTAATGGTGGCTGTTCTTCCATATAAGCTGGATTTTTGTTGCATAATGTCAGTGATATTTATGGATGCTCTAATTGGATGCAGTTCTGTAGTGGCTGGCTATCTCCCAAAGGTGAGCTCAGGTGGTTAGTGATGAAGATGAGAACCAGTTCCTTATCTGCACTGCTGCACAGGCCTGAATTATGGTTCTACTACAAAGTTTCAGACACATGTTAAAATCTCTTTAAGTTTCTGACCTGAGCTCTGAAGATAAGCTTTTTATGCCCATGCAGTCGTGCTGTGAGCACTGTGATCATGATAAGCAGTTTGACGCTGATAGAGACTCTTTCCTTTGAGTGGTTCAGCTTCTTGTACTAAGAAATGACTCAGGGACATTGATCAGCCACGGACAGCATTATTTTCCTGCATTATTCTTAAAAGCTTGAAACGGAAAAGCACTGTGCTTCTTAATGGAAATTCCTGCTTCCATGTGTCACTCACCAAAAGAGAAGTTGTACTATAAAACCTTTCCTTCTGCATGGAGACTGCATCCCTGGCAGAGATGAGATGTACCAATCCACTCTTCTGTTCAGGGCTGCTTGATTACGGTAAAACCTGTTCAGTTAAAAATGGATGTACGCACACCACAGCCTGATGCACGGCATTATTGCACATGCAAGAAACAGAAGAGGCAGCTGCAAACAGTAAAGGAAAGTATGGTTCAGGAAATAAAATACTTTGCCAGTAAAAGTGCACTCAGTAGAAGACTGTTGTTGCTTTAGAAGTGAAGCCTTACTTCTTCATTCAAAAGGCTCAAAACTCGGTGATGATCAGCCAGTTTCCTTTCAGTGCTTTGTTTTGTGTGTGTGTGTGTTTATGTTTATTGTAATGATTAACAGTACATCTCCAGCCTGTGTACGTCTGATAAGTGATAAGTTCGGATGTATATTATATGTGTTTAGCTTTTTACAAAGACTGAAGTCAAAGACTGTAACATTAGTTGATGTTTTTTTCAACTACAGCTATATGGAGATTATATACAAATCATAGTTGCTATGATAACGATATGCAGCAAGCAGATTATCATTAAAATGTCTCTAATGATATATAAACACAGTTTCAACTGAGCTTTAGTGGGACTCTACCAACTCTGTACGATAAACCTGGTGTTTATTTAACACCCAAAGGTTTCTCCAAGCTCATATGGGGACTATTGTTTTTATTGCCTTTCATACAGGTGACCTGGTGAGATCAATAGAGACAGGTGTCTGCATAGAGACAACAGTGACTGCAAGATGATTATCGAGCTTATAGGCACATTATAAGAAGTGATACTGCATATGTATAGCTCTTATTCCTATTGATGTGATGTAAGAGCAGCCTCTGCTTCAGTCCTCTGACATTCATTTCTATAGTTTCATCATGGCACCATTGTGGGTATTCCAATATCGAAAGATTAATTAATTAAATAATGTTGAGAGATAATTAGATTTTAATGACTTTTCTGGTCTAAATGAAATATGGAAGGATTTGAATCCTTTGCTTCTCACATCAACATGGCTGTGCTGCATCCACAGAAGGAGGTGTGAGCAGGATGCCCCAGTTGGAGCTGAGAGCTCCATTCTCTTCTTGCTTGTAGGCTACTTTACCACTACCGGCACCACAGGCCCAGATCTGAGCCTCCACACTAGAATTTCAAAGCCAATAAGAAAACCCAGTTTGATACTCGTTAGCAGCAGCTGTGACACAATCTGTTAATCACAAGCAGCTACTTGAAGAAAAAGCTATTTATATGAATGGATGTGTTGGTCTAAACGTTGGCTTCAGTTAGTGTTGCTTATTTGGAACAAAGTGAAAATCTTTGTCTTTGACAGAATGAATGTATGAGATTTATGTTCCTGTTTAACATGTTTAACATGCGCCTGCAACAACATCCAGCCTTAGGTGAGCAGCAGTGACCACGTTCCTGTTAACAGGCAGCGCATCGTTCTGATTAATACTAGCACAGCATCTGTGAGCGATTTACACAGAGCAGGCAGAAAACACACTGAATGGTTTCAAAATAATCTTCATTTATTACAAAAATAGTTTCCAAAAAAATAAAAAACTGGGCCCAAAACGGAAGACAAAACCAACTTAAACTCAAAGTACTCAACACAAAACTGAAACCCCAAACAAGACAAGAGGAAGACTTAAATAATGGCTGATCAGACAACAATTAACAAACCAACACACGCAAACAAACAAAACGTAATTAACAAACAAACACTAATCTGAATACTAAGTACTTTCTAAAAAGAAGTATAACCAAACAAATGGTAAAGCCTATTAAGGAGTTTACTCCGGCCATATAAGGAGAAGGGCACCTTATGGTCCTCCAGCACAGCAGCTGCCTAGAAGCTCACAACTCAAACAGAAGAGAAATTCATCCATTAACTGACAACTAAGGTTAACTAAATGTGTGCGCTGCAAATCGTCAACAAAGGAGTCAGGCTAATGAATACATTAATTGAAGATATGAAATACAAAAACATACAAATACAGTTTAAGTATAGAAATATTACCATGACCAGCTTTAGTGTGGTCACAGCAGGTACAGCTGTCACAGTATCATTCTGTGGTACAATGAATTTTTCCATACTTTGTTCATGAAACTGAAAGTGCAGATCAGTTATGGTTACTCGTCTTCGTCTGGCCGACCTCTGGCAGAGACGTCCACGTCCACTCATACCAAACGGAATAATAATCATTTGAATGTGATTAAACCAGTTCATTATGCAAATGTCAGAATAAGCAGGGAGGACATTTATTATGAGTAGATAGCTGTGACATTATACTGATATACAGCTAATGAGGACTGTAGGGATTTGAGTGTGACTGAATAGTTTTCGTGTCGCCCTAATTTGCATATGTGTGCCACGTGACCTCGTTTCTGTTTGTTTGTTTGTTGATGCATTTGTAGTCCTTTGTACTCATCTGCTAGAAAAAAAGAAGGATGAGAACAGAGATATGAACATCTGGGATCAGCTGATAATACTGATCATTTCTTTCACTCCCATTGTTACCGGTGTGAGTTGACTTTAATATAATGTGCTGTACTGTGTTTAGATGTGTATATACACTCTGAAGTAGCTGTGTTGGATCTCTTGGTCTTGTGCTTCTCTTACATCCTCTCCAGTCTGGCAAAGTGCTGATGCTTTTCATTTTTGGCATTTTTCTCCAGAATCTAGGACTTGGATTTCCAAATGGTAAATGGGCTGGTAGTTACAAAGCACTTTTCTACTCTAACTGAGCCCTCAAAGTGCTTTTTTCCTACACTCACACATTAATAGGTGCAGTTTCCTGCCTCAGGATGCTTCAACATGCAGAGTGGAGTAGATCCACCAGCCGTGCGATTAGTGGAGCAGCTGAAGGAGGACTCTGGACTACTCACCAGTCCAGTTCTGATGCTTCTCATGTCATCTCTGGTTCGCTGTGACTGGACGTTAGAAATGCAAAGTGTGACACTCTGCCAACTTCCAGAAGTTTACCTTTATGAATCAAATTACAAAACAGTAATTTTTCATGATATTTGACATGCACTGACACAGCTTTTCATGTTTCTTCCTCTTTGCAATGTTTGATGGAAGAAACAGAGTAGGTAACAAGCTTCAAAATATGTCATTATAAACAGTTCTGTCTCATCCTATTTAGAGTTTACCAATCAGTATTCTGCCCAGTCATGTGAGCCCACAGCAGTTACAACAATCATCTAATTTCATAGTTTCTGCTTATGATTCACTATCGTCCAGCAACTGTTTTCATTCCAGTGATTTCAGTTCACAGTCTTGCTTCTCCACTGCAGGACCATGTGAACATCACCAGCTTCACATGAAAACTGATATGTTGTTGCTACGTTGTATCTGTTTTGACTTGAGTCTGTATGTCTGTGTTATATTTGTGTGTCTCTTCACTGTCTTCTTCTCTGTTTCCTCTTGTTTGTCCATCCGTGCTTTTTAAATTATTCATATTTTTATCTGATAAAGACCACGTATGAGAGGATAATGATGATGTTTTTCACCCCTCTAACGTCCAACTTCACTTTCTCCTCGACTGCTTCTGCTTTTTGTTTCTGTGCTTTGTAACTCCCCACGTTCTCCTCCCACTCCCCTCAGGTTTTGGTCTGCTTTGGCTTCACTGGTCATTATGCTGATGCAGCTCTGTAGTTTCAAGGTCAGTGCCCCCTACAACCTCTTCTCTGTATGTGTACCTCCACTCAGCAAACTTGTAGATGTGTTTAAGTATATTGTTATAGTGTAGGACACACACACACAACAGAATTAATGGCATAACAAGGTGTTGGAAAAGTTCCTGAGATTTAGTTCCATATCGACATGACGACATAATGCAACCCCAGTGTGCTGCATTGGATCAGGGTCTGGTAACCATGGGGACCTATTGATTCAGAGAACTCACTTTAAGAGATCAGTTTTCAATGATTTGAGCTTCGTGGTGTGCAGTGGAGGAGTCTGTGCATGGACATGGTCAAAAATGTAAAACTAGCATGCTATGGGGTCCAAAGTGAGCCAATATCTGCCACGCGATCACAGCAGCCTGATCCACAAATACAAGGCAGCATGGAGCCATAGTTTCATGGTGTTCACACAATATTCTGACCAGTCAGGCAACATTTCTCAGATCTTCTGTTGTGAAATTTTGCTGAGCTTGTGTAAATTATAGCCTCGCTTTTTTGTTCGTGGCTGATAGGAGCAGCGCCCAGTGTGGTCGTCTACTGCTGTAGCCCATCTGCTTCGGTGCATTTAGTGAAGCTCTTCTCCATGACTTGGTTGTTACGAGTTATTTGTATTACTGTTGCCTTCTGAATCAGACACAACGGGAAAGCAGAGCACAAGGGACAAATAATGATCAAAATAAAGCAGAAAGTAACATGACAGAAAAACACCTACCACAGAAACTAAGACTTGACAGCATCCAAGATCAAATACAGAAGTACAATGAAATAAAGAGAAGGAAACACAAAGTCCATATCAGTATAGATATCCAGCATGATTTTCCCCCATTGAGATCTGGTGTGTTTTCAGTGTCTTCCTTTAAGTTTTGGAGCAGTGTATATAACAGTGCAAAGGTGTTGAGTCACCCTTCATTTATTATTATTTTGTTAGTAAAATGGGAAATAGGTGCAGTGATTAATTGATACATCAGCAAACATACAGGAAAATACAGTTACTATGGCAACAACAGAGTTTTTACAACCAAAAGTCTGAAAATCAGTGTGTAAGTATCAACATTTTATTCTCAAACACAGTTCCACTCTCTGTGAAGATAATTCCACACTGCTTCAGTAATATTGAAGTTTGGACTCTGGGGAATTAACTTTTCCAGGCAGTGTTTGGGATCACTGTCATGCTGAAAAATGAAGCTATTCCCAACCTGGTGCTTTTCAGATGACATTGCATAGTGGATCAAAATCTGACTGTACTTTTCTGCATTTTGACATGAACCCTTGCACCTCTGGCTGCAGCACCAAACCGTGACGGAGCCTCCATTGTGTTTTACAGATGGCTGTAGACACTCTCCTGACTCATCTACATACTGATCAGAATTTGAACGAGAAATTAAAGACTCAAGATTCAAGAATCCTTAAGACACCTTGCCACAAATTTGCACTACAGTTTTTTTTTCATTTAATAATATAGCCTCAACCCATTTCCCTTGTGTAAGAGTGGTTTCTTCTTCTTGACAGCCACCATTCCACTGAGATGATACTTTTAAGTCTTTGGTGAGCAGTAGATGGGTCAACTAAAGGGCCAGATGCATCTCTTAGGTCCTATATGAAGTCTTTGGTGTATTTTTTCATATTTCCTAAGAATATGATTTTGGATACTAGGGGTGTGCCATCTAAGGCACCTCACGATTCGATTACGAATCAGGGTGCTACGATTCAATTATTCAACAATTATCATGATATTAACGATTATCACGATATTAACGATTATCACGATATTAACGATTATCACGATTATCACGATTATCGATGCATCTTTTTTCTCTATTCAAGATTTTTTTGGCTACTTATACTTGTAAACAAGGTATTTGTTAGTGTCCATTAATTCAAGTAACCAAACAAATTTACCTCCATTCTTTTATTTATGCCAAACCACCAAATGATCCATATTTTCCAACAGGCAACCAACAGAAAAAGGTGTGCCTATAGCGGTGGCATATACACAAAGATTTCTCCATTAACAGTACAAAAGAAACTTTGGTGGAATGAAGTCCACATTTTTTTGGAAAACAAAGTGACCTTAGTGTTTTTCACAGATTTCTGTACTAGCAGGTCCAATACAACGGGATAAACACCATGTCTGTGGTTAGTGTTGTTTTATGGGAATGGTGTTATCTCTCTCTCCCCCGAAAGGGC
>VOQJ01020475.1:7037-17232 GCA_015052665.1 Apistogramma diplotaenia | reverse complement strand
AGCTGACACTGTCTGGAAAGAACCACCCTTCTTCTTTCCACCACCCTTCTTGCCACCACCACCAGAAGCATCTGTTTTCCAATACATTTATATGATTAACAGAACCAAATATATTATCCTATAGTAACTGTTTTACAGACAATTAATTTTTAAATATTTCAATCAAATCATTAACTGTTTGTTTATTGATTCAACTTGATTTCCTAGAGGAAATACATTTAATAAGTATTCATAGATTGTCTTGTATTTTTTTTACATTACTAAATTCCTACCATCAGCCGCAGCATGGGATGCATACAGGAAGCACAGCAGTTTGTTTGAAGACTTCTGGTAGAGCTGAACAACTGAGTCATTCAGTGGGTCCTTGTTCTTGTCCAGCCAGCCAGTGATATTATAGTCCACTGTACCAGCATAGTGAACCAGGGAGAAGTGGGCCTCAGCCTTGCCCTTTGCAGGCTTTGGCTTCTCAAATGCCTTGCTCTTGCCAAGATGCTGATCATACAGCTTGTTCTTGAAAGAAGTGTCCGTAGCCTTGGGGAACATGCACTCCTCTTCAAGGATGGAGAAGATGCCCATTGGCTGAAAAGACAAGTCATATTCCGGGAAAAATAATATTTTAGGACCTAGCCAGAAACTGACGTTTTAATCCTGAGTGGTGCATTTACCTTACCTTCTCAATAAGCTCAATGCAGGCAGCCAAGTCCATACCAAAGTCAATGAACTCCCAGTGAATGCCTTCTTTCTTGTACTCCTCTTGCTCCAGGACAAACATGTGGTGGTTGAAGAACTGTTGCAGCTTCTCATTGGTGAAGTTGATGCAGAGTTGCTCCAAGCTGTTGAACTATGGTAATAAAAAGGTGTTTAATATTATGACAGAAACCATATTTGTCCTTAAATCTAATCATACATTAATACTAACATCAAAGATCTCAAATCCAGCGATGTCCAGCACTCCAATGAAGAACTGTCTGGGCTGCTTTGTGTCCAACATCTCATTGATACGGACAACCATCCACAAGAACATTTTCTCATAGACGGATTTACACAGAGCGGAGACAGCATTGTTGACCTGGAAGAAGACAATTTAAAACTCTCAGACCATGCTGTAATATAAAAATATTAAGAAATTAAACTTTATTTACAATTTTTTATTCTTTAAATTTTTTTTTAAAGTTACCTGTGGGACAGTCTGACCTTTGGTCACAAACTCATTGCCAACCTTTACTCTTGGGTAGCACAGAGCTTTCAGCATATCAGCTGAGTTGAGACCCATGAGGTAGGCGATTTTATCAGCCACTGATTGGGAACAAAAATATGTCAACATCTAACTAAGGAATATCAACAATATGAAATAAGCTAAAACACATTAATAGCAGTGCTAAAGTTTTATGATGTATTTTATAAAAAAGCATTGCCACTCACTCTGTAATACTTATTTGATGTCTATCTATCTGTATGGGATTGCTTAATGATATGGATGGCATCATAGTTCGAAAAGTTACTGTATCTTGTTACATATCAGAATGTTAAATCACAGACTTTCATTCTGTTCAGTCTGGTTTAATGTGGATTATTGCATTAAGATTTAATATTACCAAAAGAATTGAATTACCCTCAGTGCCATCAGGTTCAGCCTGCTCTTCACGCTGCTTCTGCTTGAATTTCATGTTGCCATGATGCATCACAGCACCGGTCAGCTTATAGATGCCTACCTTCTCATCTGCACTAAAGCCCAAGATGTCGATAGCAGTCTGCAATGCAAACACAGCAAAACATAAAAAAAGTTATTCTAACCATGTGCCTTTTCTTCTACACATTATCATCAACTTACATCTGTTGCAACAAACTCCTCCACGTCATTGATACTTTTAACTGTGATTTCACCTTGGCTGATCATTGGATAGTCATAAGGGTTTGTGGTGATTAGAAGAGCCTCTGGAAGAAAGTAGAAAAAATGCAAAAGCATATGTTTGTTTCATTTATATTTTTTAAGTGTGCAAGATTAGTGAATGAAATAATGATTCATTTAACACAGAGAAGAAAGTGAAAAGATTAGAAACATAGGGGAAAGAAAACAGTGCAAACAGATGAGGCTTGAGGTGAGAAGAAAAAGTACAAGTTGGAAATGAGGAAGAAGAGAGAGCAGTGGTGGAATAGAAAGACAAAATGAGAAAGAGATAATAAAAATACACCCATACAAATCTTGAAGTGTTATATATAGTTTGAAAGAGTTATGGAGTACTAAGTATGTGGCCAGTCTCTAGTCATACTCGTTTATTAAGTTTAAAGATCACATCAGTTTGTTTTAAAACATTATTACACACTAATCAATGTATATTTATGACTACAATAGTTTTTGTATTAAATTACCTCAAAAAGTTAGAACTCTAACTTTAAGAATTAACATTGTAGATAAATGGATTTGATATTAAGTCAGTACTTTCTTTTTTAATGAATGCAGATAATTTTTCCATTGTTAATTTGTCTGTTAATACGTTTCCCAAAAATGTTATATTGATATTGCATCTTGACTCCCAGGTCAAGAAGATTGTTTACTTTGCAGTGACTGGAGGTATGGAAAGTGTTTTGCTTATTTATATGTATTTATGTTGTATAGTTTACATATTGTGTTATCACATACCCAGGAGCTCAGGCTTGTGGCCAGTCATCAGCTGATAGAAGATATGATAGCTCCTCTCAGCTGACAACTGGAAGGTGACACGGGACTTCTCCAGCAGATCTGTGAATATTTGTTGGATAGTAAGTGTGATGATCAAACAGCACAAGACAATGCATTTACATACAACTATTAACTACAAAAGGGAAATAACTGTAACTTACATGTTTCGATATCAGCTGAGGCTAGCTTTCCAGTGGACCCAAAGTGAATTCTGATAAATTTACCCTGAACATTCACGACAAAATGTTCGTTTAACTCTGGATAACAACAGGCGTAAGAAAATTAAGTGACTGTCCAGAACATGATCACTTACAAAACGTGAGGAGTTGTCATTCCTCACAGTCTTGGCATTTCCATAGGCCTCCAGCAGAGGGTTAGCTGCAATGATTTGATCTTCCAGTGAACCCTACACAGAGATATTAAACAGCTATAGAAAAGTAGCAGCAATAATCACCTGTGTAAAAAATATTTAACACACAATCAATTTTACCTGCATTTTGCCAGATGTTGGCTCAGCTTTCTTAGCTCCAGCTACTGCAATTGTTGCAAAATACTGGATGACACGCTTGGTGTTGACAGTCTTCCCTGCACCGGATTCTCCACTGAGGAATTAAAGCACGATCTGTATTTTGCAATATAACTATCAACTAAAGACTTGCTCTCGTAATGTTGTGTTATACTCACGTAATGAGGATAGACTGATTCTCACGATCTAAAATATAAGAGTACACTTACATTAAGTTGATCTCTATCATTGTCCTGAAGACCTGAATCCTGACTTAGCTTTGATCTTACCAGTGAGCATGAACTGATAGCCATTATCAGAGATGGAGAAAATGTGGGGTGGAGCCTCAATCCTTTTCTTGCCTCTGTATGCCACGACAACCCGAGCATCATACACAGGAAGCCACTTATAGGGATTCACGACAACACAGAACAGGCCGGAATAAGTCTGTAATATCAAAGATACATAAAGACAATTAGATTTGATGCTTGGGACTTAAAGATATAAGCACACTATATCATAAGACTGAAACTTACATAGATCATCCATGATGCAAAACGCTCTTTGAGGTTATACAGCACGGCGGGCTCATTGAGATGGGTCATCATGGCCATGTCCTCGATTTTATCAAACTTGGGAGGATTCATGGGGTGGATGTCATCCTCTTTAACAGTGACAGTCTACATAGGAAAAACAATAAAGGAAACAATCAAACAAAAACAAAAAAACAGACTAAGAAACTACATTATATAATGCATAAAATTAATGTTTTCCTAAGAAAGCTGAAGAATTTATTATTTTTTTAAACACTATTTGCTTACCTTTCCTGCAATTGTCTCAACTGTTGCTTTGCCACCCTCTCTTTTGGTGAGTTTACCCTTGACATACATCTCATCAGGATCAGTCACAAAGTAGGCTGTTTTGGCATCAAAAGGAGTGTTCTGAGCCTCCAGCCGCTCTTTCTCAGGCTTTCGGAGGTAAATGGCCGCAGGGCCATAGGACTCCATCTCTGCGTCTGTGCTCATGATGGAACTTTAAGGGGCTGAAATTGAGAGGTTGATGGATTGAGTTTAGCTTGCATTTGTTTTCATAAAAACTACCATGCTGTTGGGTGTCAGATTAAATGTGTGAATTGTGTGGATATCACAGAAAATACACTATAATGTACCGTATTTAGTCAGAAGATGTGATACTCTCAGTTCTGTTGCTTGGATTCTACTAAAAAAACTGTCAAATACAGATCCGTGTTAGTTTCAAAATATGTACATTTTACTGTCCAGCATCATATTTGTCTAGAATTTCTTGTCTAACAAGGTTAACAATATTACAACTGATATTGCCATAATAATGATAATAATATAATAATAATTATATAAAAACATTAAAATTAGCAATGCTAGAGATGTCAAAGCTGTTCATAATACAAGTAACTGAAGTCAATGTTTGTATTACCTGAGTTGGAAGCCTACCAGCTGCTGGCAGAGACTGAAGCACTCTCTTTTATAGAGGGAGAACTTTTTTCATTAGTAGGTGTGCCTTTCTTAGTTTGGTCATGTCTTCTTGTCATGTTGGTGTTAATCCTGTAACAGTGACAGTTGCTGTGAATAAACTGCTTTGCAAGCACATTTGGTAACAGAAGGTATTTCCTTGTGGCCAAACTGAACAGACAAAAGACAAAGGGATGATAAAGGATTGTAAAAAAAAATAATAGCAAGAAGATTATTTTTTAAAGATAAACAATGATGTATAAGATGTCTTATTATACATCTCATAATTTAGATGCATACACTACTGTTCATATAAAAGATACATTACATCTATAGATGAGCATTAGTGTTTTTTCTTTTCTTGAGTAATGTATTTTTTTATTGTTTCCAAATGTCAGTGGTGTACTGTTGCTGTTCACAGGTCAGATTTGGTAGTCATAAAAAAGAAGAAGAAAAAAGAAAGGGTGGGGTTTGGGGGCAACAAATGAACAACTGTTCCATTAAACAGGGTCAAAATATTCCATGTAGGTCCACTGACATAAAAATATTTTAATATAAACAGATTAATCACTCTATTTCTCTTTCTTTTCTCTCTTCTTATTCTCACTCTTTCCCTTCTAAATCAAGAATTTTTTTTTGAACAATTAATTTTTTAAAAGCATTTTTGAACAATTAATTTTTCTCTTATCCCAGTGTTTAACAGTATACCATCAGATATAGCTGTGTAGAAGAGTTGCTGTATCAAAGATTCTGACCATTTGTGGAAAATATATTCTTATAATATTGAATTAACATCAGTGTCTGTCACGTTTCTGTTTCTCTACAGTGTTATTATTAATCATCCTACTGGAACATGTCATGACACAGGCCGTGGTTTTGGAGAAGCATGTAAATGTCACTGGTGTACAGTTGCAGGACAAGCACACATCTCAGATGTCTGAGATGAGACTGAGCGCCATTCCATAAAAGCTTAGGACAGATTACATATCGTCTTGGAATGGAGTGGATGAACAGTTGCCATCTAGGATGGGATAAGACCAAAAATAAGACCTGGGGCAATAAACAGGATTTTAGAGATGCCAGAACTATAACAGTAACATGAAAGAAAACTATATCAGGATGTTTTTTAAATGTAAGGCTTAGCTTAATAGTAAACTAATAAAGGTAAATAAAGTTTTACTTTTTAACAATTATGTATTTTCAAAGCTGAATTTTGATTGTTTTCTTTCTTTTTAGTGTTCAGCCATCATTTGTTCTTCAAAAGAGATGACCTTGAGGTATGTCACCCATACAACCTCAATCAGGAGGTGGGTTTGGTACAAACGTGTTGCAAACATGCTTTTCAGGCAAGGTCAAATGTCCTCAGTTTTTTTTCAGTCAGCCTAAATAGCATGTATCCAACATGCTGTTCAAGACATAACAGGGTCAAAGGTCTTCCTCATTTTTTCAGCCAGCTTGACTGAGTTAAACCATTGTATTCGTGATTTTAATATATAGTTGTGAATTGGTGCTATTTCTCACTCTGCATATGTGAATCTCTTCTTCTATCCATGTTAATTATTTACCAAGTTAAATTTATTTACTAAAATAAAAATGTGTTAATATTGGTAAATAAGGATGTGTGCTGGGCTACATTGAATGCACATTGTCTCTCATCTCTGGTGATAAAATGTAACAGCTGTTCCAAATACACACAACTGACAAATTACAGGAAAAATCCGGATGCTTGACCTTTGCAGTGATGGGATCCAGTGGCTTTGTTTTGCTTTGGAAAGCATTTTGCTAGAAAGATTTGGATCACCTCAGAGGGAAGGGTTGCATTGTAAATCACCACAAAGTTGGTCTAAGTGATCACCTTGATCCAGTGATGAAACATTTATATCCTGATAGGACAGAATGGGAAGTGTCTTCTTCCAGGATGACAATGCCTCCATCCATATGCCAAGAGGGATCAGCTAATCGTTTGATGAGTGTGAAAATGGACTTAGATCTTAACTCACTGGAATACCTACAGGAGATTTTAGCCATCATTAAAACACCAAATGAGACAATCCCTTCAGTACTCTATGCAGCTTAAAGTTACCTAACTAGGATATAGTGAATAGGACAAGCCTTTTTTCAGAGAGTGAAGATGGGTTCATGTGGAGATAGATTGCCCTGACTAACATTCACCTTTGTACGTCCTTGGGTCTGCAGATGTTTATAGATGACCCCCCTGCACTAAGCCCTAAATTGAGCTAAAACACGCCAACCATGTGTGGCAAGGAGGAGCCTAAGAAGCTTTAAAAGAGTGCTGCATTCTTCCACAACGGGGTAGTAACACTGGGAGAACTGTGGGGAGTGTGGGTTTGGCTCTCTGTGTTTTCTTTCTTTCGTTTTAATTCTTGTTTTATGTTGAGAAAAAAAGAAGAAGCACAAACAAAACGGGAGAACATTCTGGGTGCTCCCTTTAAATTATCCCTGAAATTTCACATGAGTCTGTGTCACAATGTAACATAACAGTCTAACATGGGAAGGGGTACAGAAATACAAGAAGGAAAAAGAACATTTGAAGAGGTGAGACTAATTAGCTTTCTGTGTGTGCTCATCAATCTTTTTACACAAGACCAATGATAAGCTAATACTAATTAGCATGCTGGAACTAGAGCTTACTGTTCAAATTGTCACAATTGTATTGTGTTCATTGATGTTCATCATTTATTGATGATCATCATATATTATCTGTTGTGAAGGACAACTCTAGGACAGCTCTAAATGTCTGAGAATAATCTTGTGAACTAAACAGTGCTTGCCTCCTTGTAGATGCTCATGATGTTTCCCATGAAATTAGAAAAATGTCTTAACATTTCAGATATTTGAGTGAGAAAAGAACTAATCTTAAATTTTAAGGTTTGATTCCTAGTTTAAGCAGATAACTGCAGCTTACCACAGTCAGTTATTCATTAGAGACACACTGACAGCTGTGCTGAAAGGACCACGAGTCCTCACAGTCATATGATATCTTTCTGTTGTTGGGTATGTGCACTACAATGCTCAAGCTAACCCCTAAAAATGTATGGCTCACAAATTCACAACCTGCTAGTGTACAATAATCTCATAAATAGCATCTGTTCCAGCATCCAGCAACACCTGTGCTTCCTGTGCTGCCAAACACAAGATCCCCTTTAACTGCTGATAATTAATCTTCCCTGAATGCAGTATACAGTTACAGCCATGTCCTTCACATTGTAATGTTTCCCCAGCTGTGCCACAAATGAAAACAAAACACAGAGAAAACAGTTTTCTTACATCATACACTCTTTAAAGATAATACAATAATAACATATTGATAACTAATACAATGACGAGGAACATTATAGTAGTAGTTTTACAAAAAACTCACCTTTTACTAAATAGCTTTCTGTGCTAATGCTAACTCCTGTTTATAAAACACATTAAAAAATCTCAACACATTGTTTTTCTCTGACAAGAACTCTTTGAGCATGTAAATGTCACTTGGACTTTGTGAGAAAAAAAAGCTACAGAAGTATCAAGAAATAAATAAATTAAAGTTTTGAATTAATTTGAACATATAGCACATTTTTTCAGATTTTTAATATTCTATGAACTCTGTATAACTATCAGATGGTGTGTACTGTTTAGTCTAAGACTGAAAACAGATACAATTCTCCTCCTCTTCTTCTTAAATCTCATAGGAGCACTTGAGTTACTACTGGCCTTTGATGTGAGCCTGATCTAATTTCAAATAAGTCACTCAGCACTGTGTTTACAAGTCTCTGTTGGCAAGAAATACCAGTCATAAATTTAAATCGCTATTAAGATACTCATTAATTTGTCCTGACTACCACATGGCTGAGCTTTTTAACACCAACCACACTGGCCAACAAGTAGCCACAAGAGATTACTTGAATTCTTGCAATGATTTTCAGCTTGTACTAAGCCAATTGTCATTCCAGAACAGTGAGCGTGTCACTGTTGTAAGTGCCGGTGACTCCCTGTTAAGTCCTACCATATTCTCAAGCAATGACTTGACACTGGTTTTAAATACAAACTGTTTAATTTCTGTTTACCCGGTTCTTCTTTTAATAATAGGAAATTAAAAACAAACAAACTTGTTCTTGCAAGCTAACCTGTGAAATGTGTCTAGTAAATTGTGCTGAAAATTAATTTCAGTGTATCAAATTCTAAAATAATTAAATGATGGCAGCATTAGACTCAGATTTTTAGCCATCGGCAAAGGATGTGTGTACAGTTCTATTATCATCATTAGGAACCATCTAAATATATGTTTCCTTTCCAGCTTCACCACTTTTGACTCTCAGCCTGTTGACTTGCACCTCAGAAATGTCAGCGCTTTCCCTAGCTTCTTCGAGCTCAAGCTGGACCTTTCAGAGCCTCGACATGTAAGTGTTGGCCTACTAACCCTGTACCAAGGTTTACAGTAATGCTCACTTGTTTTTTACAGGAAAGTTAATGGTTTCAGCTTTGAAGATTTTTAAGTGTTGTTCTTCATCCCCATCCGAGGTGCTTAATTATTTAAACAATGAACTATTTTTTTAATTATAGCTTAATGTGAAAGCTGGTAACTGATTATTACATTATCATAAATGTATCATAAATGTAGCCTGCAGTAGGTTAACATGAAAAATATATGTGAAGCAAAATCTTTACAGAATAATCGAATTCACTAAACAAGGATATTAGTAAAAGTAAAGTTTTAGACAAAAAGGTCATTGTGAAGTTGCTGTTTTATGTTTTATTTTTAATGGATTATTTTGTAACCTTTATAAAGTCCTTTTTGAGTTTGCCATTAAAATTGTTTTTGCCCATGGCAGTTTCCTGCTAAAGGTTGAGTCTGCACAAATTATATTATATACATTAAAGTGTATATACATATACATGTGGTCATCATTGTGGTAATCATTTTGGCATTCTCCTCAGTGTCACATGTGTACAATAGCGCCCACCACAGTTCAGGTCTTTTCATTCTGCCTGGACATGTGAGTGACATGAGTCGCAAACTCTTCACGCTGCTTCTGCTTGAATTTCATGTTGCCATGATGTATCACAGCACCGGTCAGCTTGTAGATGTTTATCTTCTCATCAGCAGTAAAGCCCAAGATGTCAATAGCAGTCTGCAAAACAGAAGCATGAAATCAAGATATATTCAGAAAATGAAAAGAGATTCATGGTTAAGGATAAGAATCTAAAGTCAAATGTGGTTTTACATCTGTTGCAATGAACTCCTCCACATCATTGATGCTCTTGACAGTGATTTAACCCTGACTGATCATTGGGTAGTCATAGGGGTTGGTCGTAATCAGAAGAGCCTCTAAGATCAGAAATAAAGTTCTTCAGGTGTTGCTGAAAAATTGCTTTTAATGCTAACATCTAAATTCATTTCTCCCATTAACACACCCAGGAGCTCAGGCTTGTGGCCAGTCATCAGCTGATAGAAGATATGGTAGCTCCTCTCAGCAGACAACACACACACACGGGACTTCTCCAGCAGATCTGAGAACA
>VOQJ01020472.1:13754-31100 GCA_015052665.1 Apistogramma diplotaenia | reverse complement strand
TTTATGTTTTAAAATGTTAAATTTTTATGTTTTTGAACATGTATTCTAACTATGTAAATCTTCTAACAGTGTTTTGCTTATATTTTGTTGCTGCCTATCTTGGCCAGGACTCCCTTGAAAAAGAGATTCTTAATCTCAACGGGACCTTTCCTGGTTAAATAAAGTTTAAATTTAAAAAAATGAATTAATATTAAAGACGTACAGCAGATTAGATCCACTGGCACTGTCACGCATCGTTTTCAAAATGAGTTTTGGATGTCCTACTGTATCACTCAGTAACTACTGTAGGAGTCTGGGGGTGGGGTTGATTAAATTCTATCCATGTGAATATGTAACAATATAAGCTTCTCCAAATGTGGACTTCAATAAGAGCAGATAAGTTCTTTATTTTCAAAGGATTCAAAGGAAAATTCAAAAGCTTTACTGTCATTCTTGTCGTATAAAACATGACAGGAACGAAATTCAGATTCTGACGTCCCTCCAGTGCAAGTTGCAAAAGAAACTATATACAGTGTACAATTACAAATAAATAGGATCATTTCAGAAAATAGAATATAATCAATAACTAACTATAAAGAAAGAAAAGCGGCCTGGTATTTGAGCAGTTCACATTGTTATTCCACATGTATTGCGTTGACAGTGGTTTTATTACACATGAATTTTGTCACCAGACTGCCCTCTACAGTTGCTAAGGTGCTGCTGGTGATCTTCTCTTCAGACTTGGCCACCCTCTGCAGAGCCTTCATGTCAGCAGCAGAACAGTTCCCATACCACAACACTGATGCATGTTGGTATGACGCTCTCAGCCACACACCTGTAAAAGTTTTGGTTCCCAGGCCAGCCTTCAACATCCTCAGGAAGTATAGTCTTTGGTGGGCTTTCTTGATAACACAGCCAGAATTTTTGCTCCAGGTGAGGGTGCTCGTGATGCGACTCCCCAGATATTTAAAGCTGGGAACAACCTTGACTGCTGTTCCTCCGATGCAGAGCGTGGCAGGACAGCAGTAGATGCTCCTCCTGAAATCCACAATCATCTCCTTGGTCTTGGTCACATTGATGCAAAGGTTTTTTTGCTTGCAGCAGGCCTCTAGTTTTTCCACCTCCAGTCTGTACTCCGTCTCATTGTTATTTGAGATAAGTCCAACCACTGCTGTGTCACCGGCAAACTTAATGCTGTAGGTGCTTGGGAATGTGGATGAGCAGTCAAAAGTAAGCAGCTTGTACAGCAGAGGGCTGAAGACACATCCCTGAGGAAAGCCAGTGTTGAGGGTCATAGGGGAAACCGTGATGTCGTAGATCCAGACTGTCTGCTTCCTGGTTTTTTTAAAAGTCCTGGACCCAGTTGCAGACTGAGGAGCTCAGACCAGGTGTGTCCAGCTTGTGAACAAGTGTCTGTGGAATGACTGTGTTAAAGGCTAAAGACCCTTCTCTCCAGGTGGGTGAGAGCCAGATGAACTACCCCTGAGTTGTCTGCAACATTTTCAATAAGGGACTTGACTCAACAGGTTGCCAACTGACTGAATTCTGGTTATATTTCTCGATTTGTGAAAGAATTTCTGACTTTCTCCAATATTTGTCTTTTATCTTATCTTCCTCTGCTCACTTCTCTTTCCCTTCACATCCACCTGGTCATGGCAGATGGCTGGCCTTCTTTGAACCAGGTTCTGGAGGAGGTTTCTTCCTGTTAAACGGGAGTTTTTCTTTCCTGCTGTTGTCAAGTACTCATTGGTGGTTGTCTGATTGTTGGGGTTTTCTCTCTAATATTGTACGGTCTTTATCCTGCAATATAAAGCGCCAGAGATTTGGTAAAATATAAATGTAACTGAATTGAATTTCTGTTTCAAATCTGTGGTTCTGGCTGTACTCTGAATTTAAGTAGTTAATGCAAATTTCAATGTATGGAGTTAAGGAAGATTTGCAACAGATTTAAGATTTTTGCCAGTTGATCACAGTTAATCACCAGGTTATCAAAAACAGATGTAATTGCTGATTGACCCCATTCAGCTGCAAAGTGATAGCAGACTGACTCCGTCTTATTGCTGTTTCATCACCGTCTTAATGCACCGAAGTCACTTTGAAGTTGGCAACTGACTGCAAGTGCTCACAGACTTAGTCCATGTCTTCAAAGCAACTATTTCAAAAGTAATGAGATTGAAAGCTCATTCTACAAGGTTGCTATAATTGTGGTCATGCCACAGTCCCCAACCTCTGTTTTCCTAAGTATGACTGTAGCATTGCTGAAAAATCCCCAGATTAAAATAAGGAATTTTGGCTGCACCGAGGAATGTAATTAACTGTGTGCTGAGCCCCAAGGCCTTTATCTTTTTTTAATAAAATGTCAATCAGACATTGCACCACCACTGTAACATTAAACCACAGTGAAACCCCAGACTTACTGTCAGCCACCCATACCAAAGTGAAGACATTTTATTCTTGTATTTTGTGTTTAGCGATTTTTTTGACTTATTTATTGATTTGTAATGGTTTTCACCAGCCCGTTCTCGTTGCCAGGCATTGAATGCTGATGTTTGTCATAGCTGCTTTTGTCTCAAAATTACACACAACGTGTATTTTAGCTGTGGTGCTGTGATACACTGAGTTTTGGGTACTAGTGACACTGGTCTCTCCATCCAAAGTGACCCCATATGAATGTTTGTTAGGAACCCCTTAGTGTCACATTGAAATGTACTGGTTAAGTGTCAGTTATATTTCTCACACTGAGAGCAGAGGCTAGCTGTAACATTTCAGGGTGTTCAGTTCATGCAATACGGATTATGTAATCTGCATTCCATGGTGATAATTGATATTTAGATTCTATAAATGTCACAAATTCTTGCTTTGTTCATTTTTGTCGTAGATTTCTTTGTTAATCATGGTTTCTGGGAACCTACAGTATTAAAATTGGCTCAAATATATATGTTGCCAGGAAAATAAATCTTTTTTTTTTTTTTGGTTGGTAGGGAGGTAGGCTTTGTTTTCTGTTCATTTTTTACACTTATCCAACACTTTGTGCCAGCTGAAGTTATCAATTCATCAACAGTATGGAACTGTTAGAATCAGAGTTCTCTTTATTTTTAAAATATGTTCCCTAAGGGCTCAGTCACATGGGCCTGAAGACCCATCAGTCACTCACCAACCAGATTTCAAGTGGAGGTTGCTGGCAGTCCCTAGTATGTAATTGGTCTCAAAAAAGATAGTATGGAGCTGCACCTCCTTGTGATTGCTTTGGTTGCCGTGGCCACCAGTGGTCTGCATTATCTGCAAACACTGGCAAACGTCTTGCTAAATCATAGTGGAACTGTGTAACACAAACTAGAAACGAATATCGTTTCATGCAAATTAAAACTTGTGACTTTTAAAATGTATCGGTTGCAATGGCAAGTCACGCTTTATCAAGTGTCTTTACAGCTTGGAGAGCTAGCGACACAGTGATAACAGGGAGGTTTTTGGTGCAGAACTCTCCTTGCAACTGATTTCACGTAGCAACTGCCAGCAGTCGTAACAAGTCACCAACCAGTCAGGGAGTAATAATTTTCCTTAATGGTTGGAGGCTGCCAACTGGTCTTTGGGCCAGTGTGACTTAATAACTTCTTAAAAAATCTTAGAATGTAATATTATAATAATGTTTTAATTTCTCTATTGTTACTGCTTATTTGACTTCAATCAAACGCGATTTCATTTAATCAGTGATGTTAAAACTAGTATGCTTATTATACTGTTTTTAATAGTTCATGTATGGGGTCTTTAGTCTTAGATAACCATATAGCTTTTGGCACAGTTAAACATACAGTTACTTCTCTGGCTCAGTGATTCTGTTGTTATTGCAGCTGTAGACCTCTTCACTTATCTGTTATACTCGCTTTTTTGAACTTACTGCTTGTTTTTGAATATTTTAGCTCATTTACTGTAAACCACAGTTTACATTATTATTTCAAAGCATTCTGCTGTTCTTGAAGTGTGTGAATTATATCTTATGCCAGTTAATTTATCATAACAGTTTGCAAGTCATTTATGAGTCTTTTTTATATTTTTTGCTCTTTGCTTAAGCGTGAAAAGATCCATCCATCCATCCATCCATCTTATAATAGGAGACAAGAACTGATGTGCTGGTCCTGGATAATGCTCAGATGACTGAATGGGAACACTATTCCCTTGGCTTTGGGTTGTCTTTTGTTTTTCTTTGTTCTCGTGTTTTGCTGGTACCAGCTAGGAGAAAAAGAAACATGCATTTTCATTCAGGCTTTTTAATTAACCTCTGTTCTGTCTCCCTGTCTGGTTCTTACTTGGTTTGTGACAGTGTTCCTTGCAGGTACTGGAGAGGAGGTGTTGGCAGATGGGAACACCTCTCAAACTGCCAACACCTGAGCCCCGTATGGCAGGGAGCTCTCGAAGCTCAGTTTCTGTCCCAGCTGACAGCCGTCTTTCTTTTCCTTTGTTTTGTTTTTTTTTGACTCTACAGCATCACTCTCGCCCATCTAGCCCACCCTTCTCATATTTTCTTTTAAACAAATTGACTTCGTACATCTCCATTTGTTGTCCCAGCCCAGTGTGCAACAGCTCCTGCATCAAATGACTTTTACTTTCACATCCACAGTGTAAGGACAGAGAAAGCTATTGTGTCTCTTTGTGATGTGGCTGGTTATTTCAGTTGTGTCTAACCTACTCTAATACTCCTCCAGCCAGAACATCTAATTAGACTAATATCCTGTGTTCGTGGATGACTGATTCATGTATGGGAGCTTGGATGTTATTATTCACTGATGAAATTATTGTTACTGGCAGCGTAGTATAGTTTGGGTCAATGCAGCCTGAAGATGCGGATAGGGATTCTAAATGAATTTTAGGCAGGAAATGATTACTTGGCTTAAGTCTCAACAAGCACATTTTACACAGTTGTGGAAACGGGCTAAAGCAAAGAAAGAATCCAACAAACAAGTAAGAACAATATGAGCATAAGTGGGAAATGATAAAGGAATTAATCCCTGAAATTATGAAAAACATTGCAAATACTGACACTTAGAGAAGGTTATTATTAAAAGCTGTCCCTTAAACTGAAGCCTTATTGACATTAATTGTAATTCAATTCAGTTCAATTCAGTTTTATTTATACAGCGCCAAATCACAACAAATAGTCGCCTCAAGGCACTTTTTATTGTAAGGTAAAGAAATGCAATAAAGGAGGAAAATGAAATAAATTCACATAATTTTTGCTGCTGGTGTATACAAGAAAATTGGTCTTCATCTTTATAATCACCTCTGTTTACACAGTTCACCCACTGTTTGCCTCAATGAAGTAAATTTTCATATAAAAGGGCAACACCCAGGATCCTTTCTGCTGCCTTGGGCAAGATTAGGATTTGGTGTGCAATGGTTCAGGTTATTAAGTATCTTTTCAACCAGCTGCATTTACCTCAGTGTTTGAAATGCAGGTTATGGGGAAGTTGCCAGCTGATGGTGGTGTTACTGTAGCAGGACAAGAAAATGGAAGACAATCTTGTTTCAGATGGAAGACGTTTGCCTTATAGCACGTCTTAGAAATAATTCAAACCTTATTTATTTATTTAGACAAAATTTAACCCTGAAAGTTTGACAATTAAAACCTACAGTCCTATATGGGATAGAATCTTGTTCCTTCTGGCTGAAAGTCATGGTTCAGACCACCACCTCACATGCCTCCAGATGCAAACTTTGTTTAGTGTGTTTATACTTTCTCCTTTGCAATTTGCTATTTGAAAGTACCACCCTGCAAGGTGAAAAAACAACACTAAAGGGTTACCCAGTTCACTGAAGTATAACAAGACCGGGTCAGAATATGACAATCTGGGACTGAGAATCTGTTGACTTAGCTTCTGCAGTCAGTTCACGCTCGTACATGCTTCCTGCTCCTGGCAGAGTGGAGATATTTAGGCAGATGGTGTTCAGCAGGGACATCTTGTTAAGGTGAGGTAGTCAGATCATGTCCATCTGTTTGCATGCAGTGAAACCGCTCCCATCTATATCTGAATCTGCAGGGTTAATGCAATAAGCCAGGTGTGCAAGGATGAGATTGAGGAAAATGTGTTGGGCCGAAACAGCAGCTGATCCTCAATGGAATGAGGTGGGAACACCTTTTGCTTTTAATAGTTGTTTCAAGCTCAAATATGTTGCTAAAAATGTGTAAAATATATATTTTGTAATTGTTACTTCTTTCCTAAAATATGCATAGATACATGAAAGCAAGTTTTTGAGAATAAAACTAATGTTGAGTGAAGAATGCCTGGCAAAGATCTGTTTTTCGCAATTAATCAGGATTGTCAATCAATAGCTTTGTTTTGAAGGTGCTCACTGCTGCGTAAATGCCAATTAAGACTAATAATCTATGCCATCCTCCAAATTAAATCACAACAAAATATAATGCGGGAGTTTGTGTGTGCAGACAAATGGTGCATAATGTAAGAAAACATGGACAGGCACAAGTTACAAGCCAGTAGGGTTGCTGAGGTAGAAACAGGCTGACCTTCACCTCAGGCAATATTTTTCTTTAGAATATTTTTTTCCCAAACTGACGAGTGATCCTCGAAAATAACATCAAGACAGGCATGAACAGAAGTAATTGAGTTGGTGATCGGTTGACAGCACAGCTCCTCTCTTTACCTGAGTGTCTGAGACATGAGGCTGCAAGACGATACGACCAAAAAAAAAAATCCATTGCCAACCTTTGGCCTTTTGTGCTCTGGTAACAAGTGTACTCATGAGCCACTTTATGCTTGAACATGGAGCTTGCTGTGGCTAACCTGTGCTTAGGACAGAAGTCCAACAATCAGCACCTCCAGGTTTCTACATTGTTGCACATGCGAGTGTTGAACTCTCCTCAAACAATTATGGCGTCCACACTTACAGACTCCAAGAAAGATGGGTATTTGGGGCGGGTGGTACCTACGGTATCTTAAAGCAATGAAATGAGCAGTTAAATACCAAATAATATATATATTTTAATTTTTACTTTTGAATAAATGATATTGCATTTGGGTAAATGTACTTAACACTTTTTAAACAATCTTTAATATCTTTTAAACAAGAAAAAAAATCTGTAAACATTTTCACAGTGCATGGGGAAACTTCACTGACAACAATGATAATGATCTTATAATTAATGCATTTGTTAAAGCCTATATGTAGGATTTTTTTTCATATACTTACATACATATACATATTTACACAACACATTCAGCCTTGTTTGTGTCTAAGAAACTGAGGTTCTGGCACGTGTGCATGTTCTCATTAGCATCTTTTAGACCTCTGTTCTGGCTTTTCAGATAAAATTTCATTGTTGTAGTTGGAAAATTCTTTTTGCATCTCTCAGTCATATTTATCTTTATTGACAGTGGATTAAAACAGCTTGTTGTTAAATGACAGTTATTATTATAGCTGGTATGATGACATTTAAACCTTCTGCTACTTTCTTAATTTTAAGTTCTTGAATATTCAATTCAAGTTCACCAGATCTGTGCACAATAATATCTCCGCTTGGATTGATGTCTCTAAGAAAGCCAACAGCACAGTGGTGATAGATGTAGCGGTTAACTGACCATTTGAAATTGGTGAGCCTGCTTATGGAAAATTAAAATCCAGGCATTTTCTTTCCTGCAGCCATTACAAGAGCAAATTGAAAAATTGATCCTATCTGCAGGGATGTAAGCAGCTGTTTTTACAGTGAAGCCTTGTAAAACAAAGTAAATATGAGGAGGAAAATTTAAAAAAATGAATTTTTTTAAAATTTGAGGAAAGCCATCTGTCTGCAGCTGAAAGAACTTATAAATAAACGCCATCATCCGGATTTCAAAACACAGCAAGATGTTGCTCCATTTCTATTTTCACATTTTGGCTGATACACATAATAACATATATCATAATTTGGCACCTGTACAAACAGATATATTCTACATACATACATACATGCAAACAATCTCTACATGAAATCCCTGACATCAGATATATACAATGCAATATTATTTGAATGAGTAAAGTCAGCGTAGATCACCCAGGTGGAATGGCTATTGGTACAGAATGCACACCTAGGTTTCTTGCAATATTTGTTCTTTGAGTAGAACAGAATAGAAAAAATAGACATCAGAATCAGAATTTCACAGTAATGTTTCCTGTTTTGAATGTCCATTTTTGCCCAGAGAGCGTGGGCTAAAACAGAGCCCATCAAGCACTGGACTTGAAGCCAAGTCTTTGATATGTATACATTTTTTATGGTAACCTGCATATTGGTATAAAAATATGACAGTATTTTGGCTTCAACAGTGAGTGTTAAAGGTGACCGTAACCTTTGGTTGCAGCATGAATAAGCAGAAACTCTTAACAGATCCTTCAGTTTTTATCCTCCTTTTGTCTTTTCAAAGTGTTATAGTAAAAAAAAAACAGCATCATTTGTCACATATCAGAAAAAAAGGTACAATCATTTTATTTTTCTTAGGAAATGTTTACTATACCATCCTCTATACAGCTGAAAGGCTAGGTGTCACTTTTTTAAAATTTCAACCTGGAAGTTGTGGCGCAAGAACCAGGAAACAGCAATGGGCTGCTGCCTGAACACCCAGCAGCTGTTGGATATATAAATGAAAAGCTGAACATTATTGTCTCCAACATCCTCCCCCAAAAAATGAGGGCCAGTGGTTTTAGTTTTTGCAATGCGTTTTCACATATACATGAGTCAGCTGAAATAAAGTCAAGCTCCCGACAGCCCGAGGCTTCCTTCACCTTGTTCCACAGCTCCAGGTTCAAAAGATACCAAAACTTGAACTTCACAGGTCTCGACTAAATTTATTGGATCACTTAATGAATATAACTCTTTTGATATAGTTGGACTAGAGATTTTCCATTGCTTTTATTTTTGTGTAATATCATTTTTTTTAAGAAGCTCCAGACATTTTTTCATTTTTTAAAAATTTCTGGGGCACTGGTGGCTCAGTGTGTGAGCAGGCGACCGTACAGTTTCTGAGATAAAACAAAAAAAAAGGAGAAAAAATTGGCCCGTCTCCTCTTTTCCTTCTCTGTGGCTTCAACTTTACTACATGTGCACAATGCCAGAACAAGGGAGGAAATACCGTGAAGCTGCTAATCACTGAGAGCAACAATGTGTGTGTTTGTGTGGTGGGAATAACTGTGGGTATAAAGTATAAAGGTACACTTGTCTCATATACGCATGATTCATTTTCAGATTTTATAAGCAAAGGATAGATCCAGTTCTACATTCATATTCGATGACTACATATTTTTGCTGGATCCCACAGATCAGTGCAGCAGCCTCAGTGAAATGAACAAGGGCCAGTGTGTTTTTCCTTTCTTCATGCAGTGCTAATGTCTGAACACAGCTTAAACCCACAGCGGTATAAGCCTTGAGCTAACAAGCGTCTAACCCCAGGGCTAAGTGTCTCATGAAAAAGTAATTTAGTATCAGTTTCTTCATAAGCTGTCCCTACTGAGGCTAGAGCAGTTATTTAAGGACTGCAGCAAACAGCAGAATACACCACATGTGCTGACTTGGTTGTTTTGCATGACTTTAAGCTAATTATTTCACGCCAAACTGAAAGTGAAAGCAGAAAATCTGAACTGCTTTTGTAGTCGTGTTTTATTTTTTTATTTTTTTGGGGGGGAGAAACTGCACAGAAGTGCAATCTTCCCTCTCAGCCTCTCTGTAAGAAAGGAATCGTGGCATCAAAGTCATGCCAGTTAATCACAAGTTGCACTCCAGCAAATCTAATTAATTTTGTCCATGGCAGGTCTTTTTGTAGTTCGGTTTGATGACCTATGCTGCCGGGGGGAAAAGTATAAAATTGCTTGTTGGGCAAACATTGCAGTTAAGCTCAACTTTGATTACTGGGCTTTTTTTTTCTTTTTAATTGGAATAATGATGATGGGTGCTGAGGCAAAACCTTGTGTCTTTCACCTTACAAACAGGCATGAGAAGCACTAAAGGCAAGTGGTCTATGCATAGGCATGGGGTTATTTTCTCCCAGTTAGTTCATCTTAAATCTGCCCATTTCAGTGTTATCTTTTTGAATTTGCTGATGTACTCCTTTCTTGTCTCTAGAGCCGAACACGCACTGTCTTCCTGAAAGCGCACTCGCACACAAACACATTAGAAAAATACACTCATGCACAGAATAAAATAACCACACATTTTTCTCTCTCCCTTTTCACACACAAACAAGCTTCAATAAAGGATATTTTGATTAAAACATTGCTTGGACTTATTAAAAATTTTAAAATTTTGCTCAATGAAGTCAGTAACAATAACAAACTAACCAGTTTATTCAGGAAAATTTGGAACAAGGAAAGACTTTTTAGTACTCCAATTAAAGGCTCTTTCCGAGCCTCGGGGCAACCAAAGGTAATAACAAAGAATTAATTTTCATAAAGTGCTTGTTTAAAACCAAATAACCACTGTTTTCTACCACTGTAGAAATGCTGCTGTCTCTGATCTTCATCATCACTTTGGCAGGAAAAAAAATCCAAACCAAAAATATGAAAAAAGGCATGTTGTATAAAAGCTGTTTCTTTAAAAATAACTATCTTACTCCATATCTTCTTTCTAATATGACCTAGCTCTGCTACCAAAGACAGCCTTTTAAATCAAAGCTTGTTATGCAAGATAAATAAATTAACAATCAACTTTTAGTGTGCATTTCCCAGAGTTAATGTCATGAAAGAGACCAAGTCATTTGCTTTAAAAATGTTTTTCAAAATTATGCAGCTGATATTTTGTATAAATAAATACATTTTTAGTGTACTTCAAACTGGTCTTCAGAAACCGATAAAACCACTTAAGAGAATTAGGAGAGAACAGAATCACAGACTGGACTTGTATGCAGTTCTGATCCCAAACAGGTAGCGTCCATAATTTGGACAATGACACTGTTTTATTTATTCATTTTTTTAAAAATTTGCCTCTGTACACCACTACAGTGATTTTTAACCAAACAATGAATATTTGATTTAAAGCAAACTTTCAGCTTTAATGTGAGGGGGGTGCAACTAAAGTATTGAATTAACTGTTTGGGAATTGCAGTCATTTCTGTACATTCCTAATATTACATGTCCCGCAATTTACTGACAACCAGTTTCATGCCAAGGTGAGCCCTGACCTTATTCCATGACAAGTTCAGCCAATAAAAGAACAGCTGTTTATTCCAGGTTATAAGCGGTGTAATATCTGCTCAGCAACATAAACAGACAGTAACTGACCTAAGATTAACTTGCACCAGAATGAAGGGACGAGGCAATGCTGTGACATGGGCATGTATGACTGACACTGGAATCAGGTCACTAGTGTTTACTGATGGTGTGACTGCTGACAGGAAGTAGCAGGATAAAGTGTGTAGTGTGGCTATACGTTCCACTCAGATTCAGCTACATGCTGTAAAACTGGAGGTCTGGGAGAGCGTCTCAAGGGAGGAAACAGAGCATTTGATGATGTCCAGGAAATCAGTGACTGCAAAGCATTTCCATCCAAGTACTGAAAACAATACCTATATTTAAAATTACATTGTTCCAATTACTTGAAGTGGAAATGTCTGTAAATTCTAAACAGTTAATGTTCTTGTTAAACCACCTGAATTAAAGCTGAAACTCAAGAACACCAACAATAATACTGTAGTGGTGTACAGAGGCAAAATTACAAAATTTGTGTCAATGTCCAAACTTAAATGAACATAACTGTAACTTCAGCCATGCCTTCTGTTCTAGACAGAGGTGACTGGGCAAAATGGACATCTCCTCCCTGCAGAGACATCTATACGTTACACTCTGGGCAACAGGGTGTCTCACCAAGACAAATCTTTCCCTAAGTGCTTTGCATTTACCTCCTCAAAGTGCCTAGTTTTTAGGGGTTTTGATTTGTCCTCAACAATGAGGTGAAAGCACTATTTTCATATTAGATAACAACAACAACAACAACAACAACAACAACAACAGTAACCCTGTGGTCCTTCAGTTTGAGGCATACATGAATACCTGTTGATTCAAGTACAGTACTTGTAATAAAAACACAAAATGTGGTTTCAGGGAGTTTGGACGTTTCACTGTCACTTCCTCCCTCCAAGTCCAGCGTAAGTTGACTGACTCCTCAGTCTTGTTTACTTGAGCTTAAGTTTACACTCAAAGTGATCAGATAGTTGTTAACACTTGTTAATTTGATCTGATGCACATGTCTGTGAAATGTTTGGCTTTCTTATTGTCCTGTATTTGCTTTTAACCACATACTTTTTTTTTTTGGCAGTATTATATATTTGAGGCATACACAAGTTTTAAACTTTAAAATAATTTTTAAAACATCCATCTTAAAGTTTCTGTTTTTGATTACATGTTCACTTTCCCCCAACTTGCACTTACTGTCCTTCAGCCTTCATTCTTGCCACTCTTTGCTTCATATTTCTTTATTTTACTTCTTGTTGTCTAGATCTGTTTTTGCTTTTTAGAGAAAGTCACTCTGCATTTCATTGGAGAGCTGGCTGACAGCCACTTCACTGTGTACAGATCCTTGAAGTATCCTGGCAGTCTGCTGGGGGCTGTAGTCTATAAGATTTTCTCTATTACCAGTATCTGTTTCAGGGCAAGGGCAGTGTCTGCAGGTCCTGTGGTTCTCTGTTAAACCATTGGGTAACCGTGTAGAGCTGCACTCTTCTTTGTGATGAGACTGCCTGCAAGTTCCCTTTTCTGCAGAGCTTTCCTGGCATGAACATCCACAGAGTCTCCTTCTGCAGTTGGTCACATCTCGGCACAAAGACTTGCGGAAATTGGGTTTGAAAGCCAGGTAGACAATGGGGTTGTAAAGGGTGGAGGACTTGGCAAAAATAGCTGCCACAGCAAACGCTATAGGAGGTACAGTTGTTGGGTTACCAAATGCTGCCCACATGGACACAATAGCATATGGACTCCATGCTGTCAGGAAACCGATGCAAACTGCCACTGAAAGCTAAAAACAGACATGATAATGCACAAAATTGTGTATAATGTAAACATCAATTCTTGAAAGAAATAATATTTAGTACAAGTTATTTCAAAAGAAAACGATGCACGTACCTTAACGATTAGCGTGTGTGCATTGGTGATCTTGTTCTGTGGGGACACGTGCTGCTGCACAGCCTGGTGTGAGCCCCGGACAGTCAGCAGGATGAATGTGTAGGACAGAAAAATGACAGTGCAGGGCAAAATATAGCAGAAGAAAAAGAGGCAGACGATGTAGCTCATAGCTGCAGAATCTTTGCTCGGTGAATGCCAGTTGATGCAGCATGCTGTACCATAAGGCTCAGCCCCATACTCTCCCCAGCCTGACAGAGGACCAACAGCAAAGATTCCAGCGTAGCACCAGATGCCTGCAACTAGCAGGCATGCATGGACGTATGAAAACTTGTTTCCTACAGAAGAGTGTAAGAAGGCGCAGAGAGGGGAAGAGAAAAGAGAGTTTTGGAAGCAATTACTGAAAGATCAAGGTTGTGTTTATGACATCTTAATTTATCAACATACCATAAGTACTGCTGCACTCACACAGTGAATAAGGGAATCAATAGAAAACAGCAAAAGAGCCCTGGCAACAGTCTTTTAAAGTTTAAAGTAAAAGTGAAGATGAGAACACAAAAAACCTTAATCATGACAGCAAACAGCCTCTGTCAGCCCATTTTACAGTTCAAGCTGAGGGTAAGGGGGAGGTCCTTTGGCCCTGTGGCACTGGCTTTTAGCTGAATCCAGCCATCCCTTCCCCAATCAGAAGACCAGCTGTCCCAATTGCATATAAAGGATGCAAGTTGTTTGTTTTTTTTAAATAAAGAGCAGAACTCGACTCGACTCAAATATGTGATCCTACATTTTTGCACCAAGCCTTTTTCCACCTCCTGCTACTGATTCTAGGACCTCAGCTTTTAGTGTCTGAGTGTTTGCCAAAGCCTGCTAGCGATTTGATACCAACGCTCTCTTTTATAGCCCACCACAACAGAAGTTATTAGAATCATTCTTACGTAAAGTAACATGAGGCCATGTTGGAAGCTTGCTGTGAGTCAGTAAATTATATTGTGAATGCAATGGTCAGTAGAAACAATGAATCTTAAAAATGATATTGATGAACTACCAATCTGTTTTATTAAAGGTTCTCTGTGCAAGAATATGGTTCTGAACCTCCTTTAACAGAGTCCTTATTCCCTTGGCAAACTTGTTCTTGATCTCACCTTCTGCTAGTAGATGGCACAGGTTGGTGTGAGACTCCTGTCAGTGCATGTTTATAATGGTTATCTGCCTATAAACATGCATGATGTTGTGTTCCTCTTTAAATAAAAAACACATTTGTGTGCTTCTTTGGCTAGGAGGGCTACGTGTATAACTATACAAAGGCAAGATGACAACTCATTTAAACAAAGTTCCTTGCAGAAAAAAAAAGTAATTATTTGTGCTCATTTGCATTTCAAACACTTTTCCTTGTGAAGCTTGTTGTCTCTTGCCTTTATTCTCTTATACTGTGCAGCCTTCAATTATAATGTGCCTATTAGCTGCAATCTTTACACCAACTGGAATAAAGACACTAATTCTATTCCAGTCCTGCAAATTTAGGACCCTGTGAAATATCTGTGACATACAGTATACTATGAGTGATGAGTTGTTTTGTTCTCTGCATTCTACTTTTTCTATTTGGTCATTTCATTTCTTGACAAGCTTGACCTATTTTCCCATTATAATATTGTATTATAGTACTAGAACATGCCTGTTAGGAGGAGTTTTAACTCAAGCACTATAAACCTGAGTGATATGCATCAGCCCTCAGTTCTGGGAACCCAGCAGTGTTTTATGAGCAAACGTGTGGAGGATGTAGATGAGAATATTACTTAAATCTGACAGCCACTCCCTGAATAAGTATAGGAAAAACTGTTTCTAATTAAAACTAAATTGCATGTTCTTTCAACTGATATCAGTTCATTTATATTGCATATTGTACTTTAATTAAGAAAAGGATAGTTTAATGAAGCAAATGTTAAAAACTTTTTAAATGTTAAAAAGTTGCATTGATCCAAACTCATTATTTTGATGCTGGTTTGGCTTGGTAACAGGCAACTGTGTAAATAAATAAATACAACTCTCAGTGGATACAAAACACAACTATTATCTGAAACCTATTCTGGAGGAGTGCAGCAGGAGGATTTCACAGTTTTATACTGTCCCATAAAAGCTTTGATTTCTGTGGCTTCAAGAGGAAAAGGCGCCAGCAGTAATAACACCTGCATCACAATGAGAACTGCGTTGGTTTAATCCGGGATTAAAAAATACCTCTCAGCTGTCAATAATGAATATGTATGACAACACTAAAATCTTTACTGGATGGGTCTGCTCATCTACCAAAACATGAATGCTGCCATCAATTTTTCTTCCATACTTCCCTTCCAGTTTTCAAATCTTAATTTCATAACTTCATCATTTTTTAATCTGCTCTTTTTTTTTATAATTGAGTATTTTTTATAATCTTTTTTTTACTCTTTTACTGCTGCAAATTAGAAAATGCAAATAACATTTCAGCTATGATAACGAGAGCCTTTCTTTACATATGATTTGAAAGAACATGACTATATCATTATTTTATCTGTACTGTATATCGGCATTTGATTTAAGACTCCCAACATTTAGATGCAAACCCAGAAAAAAAGAAGGATCAGTAGAAACATGATTAGTATGCTTTCCTACAGCAACAACACAGAGTCGATGCCCTTAATGTCTACTGGGCTGAAGTGAAAAAATAACTCACAGTAACTTGTGTGAAGTGCTAAAGCTTTGAATTTTTCCCCCCTTTATAGCTAACTTTATAATTACCTTTAGCATTTGTAAGAATATGAAACAGGCCTTGAGATGAGCTAATGTGCATAATAAGGAGATTGTGATGGACTTTTGGAGTGAACATGTAAGGACCATAACAGCTGAACTCAGCGAGCTTCCAGACAAGAGTGGCAGACAGTGTTGAAAGGCTGAGATGAAGGATATAATGCCTGGTGATTTTCAACCCACAGTGAAGATGCCTTCTGTACTTTTATGGTATTTTTAAGAGCAATCAACAGTTTCTCTGCCTATATATAATTAAAAGGAGAAATACACCATTAACAAGTATTTATAAGGCACCAGTACTGAATAGACAGGGTAATAAAAGCACATAAAATGTTTGAAAACATATGATGAAAGACAGAGAAGCTTTAAAGCTCCTTGAGTTCATCCAAGTCAGCTATAGATTCCTTTCAGCAACTGCTGAGGTTGCAGTCATTAGTCTGATACAGTCTGATCCTTAAAGTTTTTTTTGGAAAATGGCTTTTTTTTTTGTTTATAATTTTGCCTCTGTGCACACCAGAGTGGATGATTAACTCAAACTATTAAGGTGTGATTGAAATCCAGACTTTCAGCTTTAATTCAAGTGGTTGGTTTAACAAAAGTATTTCATTAACCGTTTAGAAATTGCTATTTTTATGTATAGTCCTTCATTTTAAGAGAATCAGAATTAAGAAACATCATTTTAAATATAAGTATTGGTTTAATACTCTGATGAAATATTAAAAGGAATGAAGTGTAGAATGCTGTTTACTCCTTTGAGATGGCCTTTACTGCAGCCACCTTCAGCTGCTGCTTGTTTGTGGCTCTTTCTGGGTTCAATTTGTAAATATTAACTGAAAGTGGTGAGATCAGGTGACTGACTTGGCCATGGAAGAATATCCCATTTCTTTGCCTTGAGAAATCTTGGGTTGTTTTGGCAGTATAGCCCTGGTCACTTCACAATTCATTCAGCTACGTCTATCAGCACTTACACCATTAATAAACACCAGTAAACAGCTTCCACTGGCAGCCACATGTGTCCAAGCATCTGTCATTTTTGACAGATAATGTGGTAGCCTTTGGATCATGAGCTATTATGTTCCTTCTCCATGCTTTTTGCTTCCCTTCCCTCTGGTACAACATGATCACAGTTTCACCTGTCCAAAGATTTGTGATTTGTTTTCCCCAAAAGTGTGCATGCTTTTCTTTTGTTAATGTTTGTTAACACACACACACACACACACACACACACGCACACGCACACGCACGCACACGCACACGCACACACACACACACACACACACACACACACACACGCACCTCCTCTGAGAGTGTTCCTGACTTGGCGAGATGCCATTGAGGGTTTTTCTTAACTGTGGAAATAATTCTGCCTTCATTCATGTTCGTTCTCTTCTGTGGTCTTTCAAGCCTTTTGGTGAGCTGGCCACTGCATTCATTCTTTTAAAGAAGGTACCAGAGTGTTGATTTGGCAGCTCCAGAAGTCTTTGCTCTCTTTCACTCTCTGAT
>VOQJ01020469.1:12246-24490 GCA_015052665.1 Apistogramma diplotaenia | reverse complement strand
GAAACAGGAAATGCATTTGCACAAGCGTGGCTTTTCATAAATATTCGGCCTTCTGCCTCTCAGGAAAATGTCAGGGTCCATCTGCGTGCCACTCATCTCTCTATCAGTGAATTCGGGCTTTCATTGCAGCACCTCCGGAGAGGAAAATGAGTCTTGAGCTCTGTTGGCAGGACTCCGTTTGTACTGTGTGCAAGCAGTTTCCAGAAGAGCTGAAGAGCTGACGTGGAAATGGAATGCAAATAATTTAGAGTTTATATTTAACTGAAAGTGGAACAAAGACGGCGTGTTCAGTGTTTGGAAAATGTTTTCTGCTTTGGAATTTGATGCCAGCAGCACATTTAATAAAAAAATTAAAATAAAAAAGCTGGAGCAGAAGTGCGTTTCCCACTGGGATCTTGTTTTAAAAAGTGCTCTGCTGCGAGCGGCTCAGGGCCTTTTTTTTTCTTTGTTTGTTTCTTAATGCTCCACATGTTTTCAGTAGGTGACTTTGGATGGGTCACTTTAACGTTGGGACTGTTTTCCAGCCGGCATTATCTCGATGAAATAAGCAAGCCCTTCCCTGAGACGGGTGCATCCGGATAGCAGCGTACGCTCCCACCAAACCTGCGCAGAGTCCTGTGGAAAAGCCCATTATTGAGGGGCTTTTTGAACCACTTTTAGCAGCAGTAACTTGAAGCAGTTTCTGTGTGACTTCATCGGCCTCTCACACGGTTGTGGAGGAATTTTGTCCCACTTTAAAGACGAGAGACTTTCTCCTGGGAAGTTATCCCGTGTTCAGTCTTCTTATTGTGTAATTGTACTCACACTTTCTGATGATCATTAGTGACGTTTTATACCACAGATTTCCTTTCCGATCCAATACTGAGTAAAATTCAATTTGGTATCGGCGATACCAATCCGATACCGATCCGATACTTTGTGCAAAAACACCTAATGTGTCTGTTAAATCTAAAAAGAAGTGGTGTAATTTAAATCTTGGCTTCTTAAAGAACACAAGACATCACTCTGATTTATTCATTTTAAACTCAGAAGTACGTTGAGCTAGCAGCCTCATTTAGCAGCTAATTTAACAAAATTATGTGAAAATTGTGCCACAAACTTAAAAAAAAACAGTAAAGGAATAAACCTATTTAAATAAATCCTTGTTTAGTTATTAAGAAGTACTACAAAATGAAAACTTACATCCTGTGTTATTTAATGACACCCATGTAAACCACTTTCAGTTACCTTACACTTTTAGCTTTCTTGAATAAATTGAGGCTTTTTTACCTGTGAGATTATCTCACATAGGCATGATACAAATATTACTCCAATCTGAAATCATGCAGCTATGCGTTGAACCATGAGTTGATTTTGTTACTTATCTTAATTAATCTGTCCACCTGAAACAGTGAGTGTGGTATCGCCCCTTAAAGCTCAATATTTTCTTTATCTGTACCTGGACAGATAAAGGGGGCGGGGCTTCCTGCCTGCAGCACCAAAGCACTCCACGAGTCCGTCCTGCCGTAGCAGAAGCACCTGACATTTGGCTCTGCTCCTCAAGCTGCGTCATCATCTGTGCCTCGTATTCAGTAGTGTATTATGAGCTCTTTAGCGAGGTTTGTTACGTTGCCGCAACTTCCCAGTTTTCCCACCAGGGATGGGAAGCTTGAAGCGCAGATGTTTCAAACAGTGGAGCAATTTGTGGTTCAAAATACTCACATCACATGACCGTGGCAGTATGGTTCAGTGTTTCACAAAGCCTCGCTTTCCCCATGACTTTAATGTTTTTACCATCGTGTGTTTGAGTGAGCAGCAGCATTACGTCCTTACGCATTACACACCAGAGAGAAGAAAAAAGTAGTTCCCATTAACCCTGTCTTATTTAGGCAAGATCTCAATAATGTAGTTACTTTCTAACGTGTTCATACATTATCTCAAGGGACTGAAGTATTGAAAGTATCGATACTTGAATCTGAGAATTGATTTTAAAGCATGAAGGTCGGGTATCGGAAGTATCGATATTTCAGTATCAATCCACACATCACTAATGATCATTCAGTCGAGGGCATTTGATTAGCACCTGGCTGACTTCCCCTCTTAATTCCTATGGCAGCTGTAGATGCCACATGACTGTTCCCCATTCTGTTTTCATTAATGTAGCCAAGAACCTCTGAGATGCTGTGGTTTGAGTTGTGCTCCGAAAACAAGCTTGTTCATCCTCCTCACCAAAAGAGGATTTTCTGTAGTCAGACCATCTCAAACAAGCCCAGAGACAGCGGCATCGTCTCTGGACCTTGTTTATATAATTGTTCTGTTTTGGTTGTGGGTTGTTGTTTGGGGTTTATTTTGTTTTTCAGATGCTCTGAGGTTTAATTTGTGGAAACAGCACCAAACTGTGCTGAGTGATATTGTTGTTTTCTGAGCCCGCGCAGCGATTAACCATGCAGCGCTGCCTTCAGGCACAGGGATCACTGATTTTCAGTCTCGTCGCTTGCTTTGAGATTTCCAGGGATTCTTTGAATCATTTAATGATAATGTGTATGTTCTCTGAAATTTTATATTGAGAAACGCATCTGTTTCTACATTTTCTCTCAGGGAGGTTTTTCATCGCTGCTGCAGTTAAACTGGAGCAGTGATTTACCATTTAAAATGTTGTCTTTAAAGAGAATTCTTAGCCTCAGACCTTCAGTATTTACCTCGTCCTTCTTTATCTCCTCTTAAGGCCACCTTTATATTTTCCCTTGTGCGCTGGTCACCGCTGAGCCTGGGGAAAGGACTGGTTGCTCCAGTCTGGGCCACCACGCTGGGCTGGATCCTTACGCTCTCATCCGTCTCCCTGCTTCCCATCTGGGCCATCTACGCTCTGGTCACTACCCCGGGAACCCTGAGACAGGTTATACCATGTTTGGCTGCTGTTAGCTCTTGGATGTTAAGCTGTCTCTGCCTTTTAATGATGCTAATGTACCTTTTGGTCCCGCAGCGCTTCCAAATTCTGTGCAGCCCTGTTGAAACCCCATCACTGACCTTCCACCATCTCTCCAACCGGTCAGCGATGCCCTCCAGCCACAGTCTGCCTCTCACCGAGAAGTCAAAGGACTCGCTAAAGGAAATCATCTAGGACAAGACGACCTAACAAACAGTCAACAACAGTGTGATATGGGTGCTGCTCAGCCAGTTGGGTGTGTCAGGCAGGAGGGTGAAGGTTAGGTTATGCTGCTTGAGACCAGACTAAATATGTTGTTTCTTCAAACATGTTTTTTTTTATCAATTCAGAGGGCCACCAAAGTATCTCGAACAGCCTTCGTTAAAGGAGCATTCAGGTAATCTTGCTCAAATTAAGCCCTGTTTACACTCAGAAGGTTATTTTGAATTAGACCAATGAAAAAGCCAGTTAAAGATGTTTAAGTAAAGTGAAGTGAAGTAAACAAGGGCTGTCTGAATGCACCATCCAGCTTCTGCTGCTTTTGCTGTGGCTGCAACTCGTTTCTTTACACCAGGCCCACATCCTCCTCCCCACTGCCATAGTTGGTTGTTGTAAAAAGGCGCACCCTTCTGGATTTGACCCATGTTATCTCCTCACCTGCTCTTTTGTTTGTTTGTTTGTGATTGAGGACCACATAATGACTGCTGGAAGCAACTAAACAACAGTGCTAATGTTCCCCGTATTTGCCAGCAGTCATACATGCATAAAGCTATACTCTCTATGAGAGCTTGAGAGATTACCGCTTGCATTAACATGACTGCTCTGCTTTCGAGTCCACTTAAAAGTGCATATTGATTGGTTTGGGTGAAGGTATGAACTGAAATGACTCCATGAGTCAGACGTGTGTTTATACAGGAATTTATAGGGATGTTTATGTTTTTGTTTTTCTTAATGCTTCACGCTCTCTGATGGCAATATCGTGGCGTTTGAATGGTTTATATTATGTCGTCTACTCAGACCAAGTAGAGCTAATGCTAGAGCTGCATTAGTCAAGTACTTTTTATTGCCAATACACCAAGTGCTTAACTAGAGATTGTGATTAACACGTTTATTATTGATGTAACGCGCAGCAATCATTTTTCTTCCATTACGTGTGTTTGTTGTTTTAAAAAGTCGACAGCGATGTTTAGGGGGGTTTTTTTGTCACTTCCTGTTGCGCTTGTGCAGTTTTTGTAAGCATTGACGGCATTATTTATGCATCTTTGCACTGTGTTGAGAATCATTTGTCGAGCTGGGAAACATGCAATGAGAGCCTCAGAATCAGCGTACAGTACAGTACAGCTGCTGCTACTGCTTCGTCAGAAAGAATTCTTTTATTCTGTGAGTTGAAATGTTTTTAATTGCCTTTGTGCAAAACTTCAGCTGTACTGTTTGTGTGCAGGAGGGACGTTTGTGCGTCTTTGAAGGCAGTAATGTAAGTGGTAACAGAGAGATGTTTGTCTTCTCCCGTCATCGCCGTCACGATGGGAAAACACGCGGTGGCGAAATGTGCGCGTGTTTGAAATGTAAGGCAAGAACACGTTTTAATAATTTACAGTCTTTTTTTATCATGGTTCAGCCTTACCGGGCTTTACATCTCCAATGACTTACTGTACTTCAGGACACAATGTGTTCTTCACTGGAAATGCTTCTGTATGCGTGCGGTCGAAGAGAAGAGGTTGTTATGTTAACTGCTGTCATTCAAACCTGAATCTTTTTTTTTATTATTATTTTTATTGATTAATACATACACAAACAGAGCTCCATCTAGGCTGCTTTTGAAAGGCTTTCACTTACTTCAGATTGATCCAAATGTGTTATCATCTCTGTTTACAACTGTAGACATGTCTTTGTTTTTAAATCCTCCAAGTGTATTGTTTTCTTTTCTAAATGACTATATATATATATATATATTGTGGATACAAGCGTTTGTGCTTACTGTGATCATTTTGAGCTGAGTGAGAAGCTGCATGTGCAGGTGAGTCACCAGGAGGCCCAGGAGATGCTGGCCTCCCTCAGTGGCCTGATAACAGATGCTGAGACCACACCTGGCTTCTATGAGGAAGGCGAACAGGGAGTGAGAAGAGAGGTGGAGGCAAAGAGGAGATGGGAGATGTAAACACTTTATCAGTTGTTTAGCCGAGAACAAGCTGTGTGATTGCTGTTCTCTTCGTCCGTGGAAATGAAGGAGAGATGGAGTGTTTGTGAGGAGGAGATGGTGTCATGGAGACTGAAAGGGGAGGGAGGGATTCAGACACCAGCACTTAGACAGCGTCCGGTGGTTATGTAAAAGGCTCGGATTGTCAATTAACCGTATTGGATTCCCTCCCCTAGCAGCCGCCACAGGAAGCGGATTGGTCCCCCGCACACACGTGGCTCGGCACGCGGGGTTTACGCACACATCTTTGTTTTGATACTGTATGCAGCCTGCTTATTGCACATGTGATCCGGGCTACTATGAAATGGTGTGTGCGTGCAGGGAGAACGGGGGTGGGTTATGTCCATATGGTTGCTTTGGCATACATCTTGCTTTCACATGATTGGGATTAAAATGATCCAATGGGCTAAGTGTGTGAGATTCAAAGAGGCGAGAGGAAGAGGGAGGGAGAGTAGGACGCTGGAAGGATATGAGCCAAAGCATATGTCTGTGTGTAGTTTCAGTGGATGCCTTGAAAGATGCTGGGGAGAAGTTTTTTTTCCCCTCAGGCTCGCTGCCACCAGCTTGCAGCTGCAGCACTTTTCATCACATGTATTAAAATTTTAAACATTTTGGCCACATTACTTCCCGAGACTAAATATCTGAAACCCTGCTCATACACTTGTCCAACATGTTAACTTTCAGAGACACTGGAAATAAATGGCTTCCCAACCACATCAGCACTAAAGGGTCCATCTTGATCAAAGACCCTCTCTCACGCAGACGGAGCTCGGGTTTGCTCCGTCTTTATGGGCGTCTGTTTGCCGCAATACACTTGACAGTTTGGTGTAAATGAGAAGGGGGGGCATCGAAACTTGAGGACGGAGGGGGAAAGGGAGAAGCGGGAGGGGGTAATTGCATAACAGCTGGGTGATTGGAACATGAAGTTGAGCTTGATATTGGATCCACTGAGCGGGAGTGTAGCATAGGCTTTAATGCTGAGCAGCAGGGCTGTAACAAAGATTTTAGGGCGTCACGGGCCAAAATCCCCACCACCTCACACACACACACACCTTCACACACTCTAACAATTTGCAATCATTCTAAAAAAAATAAAAAATTCTAAATCCAGACACTGCTGCAAGTTTCAGAAAGTAAACCACCTGAGATGTGACACTTGTCTGAAGGGTTTGGTTCTTAGTGTGGGGATAGTTCATGGGTGGATCATACCATGGTGGGATTTGACAGGGGGTGCCAAGGTTTATGGTGGCAGCACACCGTGTTCCCATTTCCGCCGTCCGCCCACACGCTCTCTCACGCCCACTCCCCGCTGCATCTGTGCACTGTACTGCCCACACCACTCAGTCATCCGAAAGGCTTTGGATTATAGCTCTTTAGGAGAGCTGACATGCTCTCTCACCGTTTGACGCAGCAAAGTTGAAATTTAATATCTGTTCTCAAGTTCTGCAGAGAGGAGGAGGAGGAAGGGAGTCTGTCCACAAAGAGAGGCCTTCCTCTCGGCACACAGACGCACACTGACACCCCCCACTCCTACCCCCACTCGCTGGTGTGTGAAGGTAATAGCTGTTAGGTGAGTCAGCAAATAAGCAGTGTCTTGAAAGACTTTTTAAGAAAAGCCACTCTCCTGTTTGGCTGCCCTCTGTGCGAGCGTTTGTTTGTGCATGAGTGAGACGCGGTGAGTTCAGCTCCAGCGAGTGACTAAATAACTCTCAGCACACAAGTATGACATCCCGTTGGCACCGCCATACACCCCCCCCCCAACCCCCACCCCTGAAAGGTACAATAAATAATCACGACAGCTCCTAGGCATAGCAACACACCTGCAGAGTCACACACTTTTCTTTTTCCTGGTTGGAGCAATACACCACCTACTGTATGCGCACTCACAGATTTCCCTCCCTCCTTTTCCTGCACACAACACACACACAATCACACACACACACACACACACACCATTAAATGTTCTCACACAAGAACAGTGAACTCCCAGAGTTCTTATTCAGGAATGGCCATAAATTATCTATTCAGCTTTAAGTTTTCTGAAACTCTCTTTTCAAATCTTGCCGGACTTCAATTATTAAAGGAGTCAAAGTGGCGTAAAAGTGTAAAAATAACAGGCTGGTGTTTAATGGAGAAATGTTCAAGTTGAGTCAAATGCTGCTGGTCCCGGAAGCAGCGGTCTGCTGCCGGTTCCCATCTCATTTCGGTGAAGTTTTCTAATGAAGACTCGAAGTCATGGTGAGATCTTGAAAGTGATGAAACCATAAGTTTTCATATTTTATTATTTCTTCACAGCCAGAAGTGACTTGAAGTCATCATTTAGAGATTCCGTTTCTTGCATCATACAAGTGATCCGGATGGAAACAACAACAGCCTCCTCTTCCCTTTGCTGAGGCAAGAGAAAATACTCCACTGACAGCATTGTTAAGGTTTCTCTCTTCTCCTCTCCTCCAGCACTTGACTTAACTCTGATTTGAGGAAGAGAGGGAGAGACAGAGAAAAGAGGGGGGGTGGAGGAGTGGTGATTGAGCGCAAAGGGGGCAGGACTTTTCTCTCCGAGTCCTATTAAGAGCAAACTTTGTGTTTTTGTTCTCCAAGTTCAGCTCCGTGCTCTCCAGCCTGACACAGTTCCTCTCTGCTGCTCTTTTTCCCTTTCTGTCCCCCCCCCCTCACTTGTTTTGTTTGCTTGCCTGTTGGTTACTGCTGTGTGTTTTTTGTATGGGAGATGTGGACACCGAGAGGATGCGCTTTTTGAAGGAACAAACACTGAAAGTTGTATCCTCGGCTAGTGCAGGTTTGTTTTAGTGGATACATACATGTTTTTCGTGTTGGATTGAACAATGTTGCAGCTCCTTGGTGCTCTGACCGGGAGCATGCTCTGGTTTCGGCTACTGTTGCTGTGCGTCGTGGAGTTGGAGCTGGAAGCAGCGCTTTCTACTTTCCAGGGTTTCTATCTTCCACCTGCGAGCGGGTCGCTTCTGACACCTGCCCGGAGGACAGACGGGGTTGTGCGGACTATTGACCGGATTTACCACGGAGGAGGGAAGGCTGGCTACCTGGTGTACCTTGATGGGAGCCGGTTTCAGCTAGACATGGAGCGAGATGAGTCCGTGCTGTCGCATCACTTCAGCCCCCGTTATGTGCTCGCTATGATGGGACAGAGCCCTGCGCCTCTGCAGCGGGAGTGCGTGTACCGCGGGACAGTGAACTCCAACCCGGAGTCCCTAGCCGTCTTTAACCTCTGCGGAGGAGGTCTCGAGGGCTTCTTCGCAGTCAAGGACGCGCGCTACATCATCACTCCTATCATCAGGGCAAAGGGACACGAGCACGATATGCGCGCCCTGCAGGACAAGGATGCGGAGAGCGCGCTCCACGTGTTCACGCGCGAAAGTTTCAGCTTCGAGGAGATGAGCGATGGCCGCGAGAGCTGCGGGACCCGCGACAGGCGCAGAGGACGCAAACGTTCTCGTGGGAAGGGTAGACGGAACCGCGAGGGGCTCAAATTGGAAAGCAAAGATGACCACGGTGCGCAAGCGCGGAGATGCTGGAGCCGGCTCGCCACAGCACCGTCTCCAGAGCCTGGTGGTGCACGGCGCAAGAGATCGGTCTCTCGTGCCAGGTACGTGGAGCTGCTCCTGGTGGCGGACGACACCATGACTAAGAAATATGGCAAGGACTTGAACCACTACTTGCTCACGCTGGCCTCTATCGCCTCTAAACTGTACGGGCATGCCAGTATCGAGAACCCCATCCGGCTGTCGGTGGTCAAAGTGACCACGGTCACTGAGAAGGAGAAGGGGCTGGAGGTGTCCAAGAACGCGGCGGCGACGCTGAAGAGCTTCTGCAAGTGGCAGAATCAGCAGAACCCGCTGGACGACGACCACCAGCATCACCACGATGCCGCCATCCTCTTCACCAGGCAGGTAAACAGACTTCTCTCACTTTACGCGCCTCCACCTGTCGCCTCTCCCCTTGCGCACTCACAAAGAGGCGCCAGGTTGACATGTTTTCCCACGCAGGGGGAGAAGAGGCGGCTTAGCGCCCCGGTGTGATGCCGAGGCAGATGTGGCAGTGACGCCAGAGTTTGTTATGATTTTGCTGGTGCACGCGGTAGCAGCTGGCTCACTCTCACTAAGCACTCGGCATATCACACTTCTCAGTGGCAGCTCACACACGTCACGTATTTTTCTGTAGTTATTTTCATTTAAGCCGGAGGGGAAACGACAGATGTTTGAACAATTTCCTTGAATGAACGCCTACAAAAAATGTTTCCCGCATGTCTCTACTTATTTTGACCCCCTATAGTATTTCTTTTCTTGCTCCTTCTGTTTTCCTCCCATCCTCTTTTTGTTGAATCTCACGTGCGTAATGTAGCGCAGCGTGTGTGTGTGTGTGAAACGGCCATAAAAACTGTATTTCCTGCGCCTGGTGTTTTTCTGGGCAGGCCCTTCTGTCTCCATCTACCCCCTCCCAGTCCCCTGACAGCCCCAAAGCCTCGGAGTCTGTGTGATCCGAGGCGCGTGTCCGCGGTCACGCGCGCGCATTCCTCCCAGGGTAGGAGATTTGAACTCAGCTGCAGGGTGCAGTGCAAAAATATCCTTAAAACTCCCCCTGAAGCAGCATTTAATTAGGTAGCCATCCCAGTTAACCCCCCTCTTTCTTTCTTACTTTCTTTCTTTCTTTCTTTCTTTCTTTCTTCACTCCTGTCTGCACATTTTTGGTCCCAGTTACTTTTCCAGTGTCTGTCAGCTGGGGTTGGGAGCTGTCAGAAAAACAAACACATCCACCCTGCGAGAAGCCCTACACACACTGAGACCACACTCATCTATCCCTTCTTTCACCATCCCTTTCTCTCCCCTCCTCCTTCCTCCTCCTCCTCCTTCCTCAGCTGTCTGGCCCAAAGCCGCAGGGCAGCAACAGCAGATCTGCATGCATTTTTCACCTCTCCGGGTGTGGCTTTCTGGTGGTTAGCTCCAGTGTCAGATAGCTTCGCCTTGGACTGCGGTGAGTTTAAGTCATGCAAGGTCTTGTCATGGATTGGGTAAAAAAAAAAATTGTAGCCATGGTATTACCTCGGGTCTCCTGCACTTGTGCATACTTGGCACCGTCATGCACTGGCAAGACAGTCGGTAGTGCATACCTGAGGTCAGCACCGCTTCTGTGTGCCAACCACCTCATGGTTCCTCTGCCACTACACCTGCAGGGGTATGACTGAGACAGCTCAGGCAGGAGGAAGCGGCATTCTTGGGTGCTTGGGTTTGGCAGGTCAGATGGGCATGGAAACACTAATCCAGATACTCAGGCGGGCCCGGGACAGACAGGCAGACTCAGAGTGGACAGGGAGTTCTTATGAAACATGACAGGCAGCGTACTGTGATTTTTTTTTCCAGCTGTTCTGCTTTGATCTTATTAAAATACCCATGCTCATCCTGGCATAACACATCCATCAGAGTGTCAGTCTACTGGTTTAAGTTGCTTTTTCACCTCCAGCAGTCAATAGAAGAGCTCGCCGTTTTGCACAGTTTGAAACTCACGTGCTGTGTAATGTATGTCCTCATGAGTACAGCCTACATGATTAAAGCCTAATTATTAGACGTCGAGATGAGCAAGTCAACTATTTTAAGGGCTAAAAGTTGCCTTCAAATGCTGATGTGAGAGAAAGCTTTAACTCAGACCGGTTTCCACACCTAAAGGTGCAGTGACGCACTTTAAGATCCAAAATGGCCGGTATTATCTTTACTATATCACTCAGCACAATATTTTAGTGTCACCTATCACAGCTCCTGCATTATTCACAAACCTGTCTCTGGGTGTTCTTTCGCATCCGTCTCACCTTCGCTGCTGAGCCGGGAGGCCATGTGGTAGATGCAGCCTCTCAGCACTGCCTTCCATCATCTGTAACGCAGTAAAGTCCTCTAAGGAACTCTATAAGGTGGTTTCTTGATTTCTGTCCGTCTCATTTCTGCAGGACAGGAGCCCAATTGCTGCTAAATGTGGTTAGCATGCGCAATAAGCACAGACACACTAAGGTAATGCATGACCTAGCACCACACTGCTGCAGAGTGTAAAGGTGCTGACATCATGAGAAATGTCAGTTTATCCCCGTTCTTCATGTAAAAACATGCATATTTTGCCATTAATTAATTAATAAGTAAGACTTAAGCTTAAACGCTGCAGATTCTACACACAGAGTGCAGCTATTAATGTTTCCAGTGACTGGGAGCCAGAAAGAAAAGAACTTGATTGGGCTCGAGTTCTTCATACCTCGCTGCTTTTCGCCTTGAAAAAAGAAAACCTTAACTAAGTGTTAGCTATTTTCTCAGGAACATAACTTGCAAGCCCTCAGTGGAAACTTGAATGTGGCCTTAACTGAGCTCAGTGTTCCTCGTAGCCTGTTTCACCAAATGTCAGAAGTGTCAAATGACAGGACAGCAGTTTTCATATGTAAACCTTTCATCTGTGCATTCGGAGCGACTGTGAAGCAGAGCCTGATTATCGGCGCCCACCGAAGTGGAACCGAAGCTCACGGTGACTGTGGAGTCAGACTACGCCATTGTTCCCACGTGGAAGGCCCGGAGTGCACAGGGTTGAAGGGAACTCGCCTCTTTTGTGGTCGGGTCCAATTACTCCAACACCCAGTACCCTCAGTGTGCTGACCCGTGTGGCCGTGTCACCCAGTTCCACACATACCAGCGCAAGAATAATACAACGGGTACATTGAGGGGACTTGGGACACTTGTGTGTGTATTTGGTCGTGTTGTTGTGTACAGTAGACAAAGCACTACTATAAGGGGAGCCAGAGCTGCAGAGCTGTGGATATACTGACATATATGTGTGTTCATTCTGGTATTTAATCGCCCCCACACACCCCCATTTGCTTCAAATATTTGTATTAACATTGCTAGAAAGTACTTGCGATGCCAGAAATATTGGGCCTACTTTTTTCTTTCCATCTGGGGTTGAGATTAGGTCAGTGTGATTTTAGGAAGGTCAAACCAGTGAAGTGTTGTAGTAGCTCATTGTGAGTCTCCAAACAGAGTCCAGGGATTGGAGCAGAGCATCTCTTCAAAAGACAACAGTTAAATAAATACATAAATTAGGGGAAAATACAATAAATGTTTTAGTGTTTATTCTTATGCCAG